>VUQI01051870.1:0-10781 GCA_015106735.1 Paratilapia polleni | reverse complement strand
TTTTAATTGTCTGCAAATAAATGCTCTAAATGAAAATATTTGTATTTGGAATTTGGGAGTTATGTTGTCAGTAGTTTATAGAATAAAACAAAAATGTTCATTTTACTCAAACATATACTGGAGCTGTATATGTTATGTCCTGTATATCATATCAAGAACACAGTATGTAAATTTCATGTCATGGTCCTGGGTCAATGGACCCGGTGTTTTGAGTTATACATTTCCCAGTTTATTATTCTCTTCCACTCCCCTCCTTACCTTTTGTGTATTTAAACCCCTAGTCTGCTTGTGTTCCTTGTCGCGTCGTTAACGTCCTTATGGGTGTGAGTTTCCCTGTATGAGTTCCTGGGTTGTTTTTGTTAATTATTTTTTCCCTGAACCTGAGTACTTTATGTTCTTTGGTAATAAAGCTGAGTTTCAGAGTCTAGTTCTGCCTCTGAGTTCTGTGTATGGGTCCACCCTTACCTGCCACACAGCCCACACATGACAGAACGACGCGACCAGGTAATGGATCCAGCAGACGTGGCACCTATGGATCCCCAGGAGTTTCTGGTGCAGCTCGTTATCCTCCGAGGGCGATGGATATGCTCTTTCCGAGCAAAGGAAAAGGAGGCAGTGGGGAAAAGGCTCTGTGATCTGGCGCTTTCCTGCCCCCAGTATTTGGACTTGGTGCCAGGTTGGCTCAAAGACTTTGTGTTCGCCACAGGCCTAACCCCACCGCTGCAGCAGCCATGTTCCTCACCGCTGCCGCCGCAGCCCAGCTCGCCACTGCTGCCGCAGTCCCAGCCCGTTCCAGTTCCGAGACCCGCGTCAGGAGACGCCGGGCCCGTTCCTGTTCCTCGGCCCGTGTCAGGAGACGCCGGGCCTGTTCCTGTTCCGCGGCCCGCATCAGGAGACCCCGGGCCCGTTCCAGCTCCTTGGCCCGCGTCTGGAGATGCTGGGTCCGTTCCAGCTCCTCGGCCTCCTTCAGGAGACGCCGGGCCCCATCCAGTCCCTGCACCCAGTCCCTGCACCCAGGAGGAGGGTCACAGGAGTTCTGCCGGTCCCTGCTCCTAGGAAGCCAGACCCCCCAGAGCGCCACCCCCGAGCCCTACGAGCCTGTTTTGTCTGAGTCCCCCGAGTCTGTTTTGTCTGAGCCCCCCAAGGTTCCTGCACGCCCGGAGCCCCAAGAGACTGTTTTGTCTGAGCCCCCTGAGGTTCCTGCGCACCCCGAGCCTTCAGAGACAGGGCTCGCCACTCCCCAGCCCTCAGAGACTGTGTGGCCAGGGCTCGCCACTCCCCGGCCCCCAGAGCTTCCTTGTCACCGCCGCCACTGGCCACGCGGCCGGCCCCCGGAACTGGTCTGCTCCCTCGGTCGGTCCCCTGAGTAGTCTCTGCTTTGCCCTGGGGCTGAACCCCAGCACTGCTGGTCTGTTTTTGTTTTCATCTTCATCAGTTGCTGCTAACTAGCTAGTTCAGGTTCTTCCCATAGCAGGCTGGTCAGGTTGCTCCTCTGTTCTGTAGACAGAGTTGGAGGGGCACTCTAACCAAAACCTGAAGCAGGTAGAGAACTGGTGCCGCTACACTGTAGCTCTCCGAAGCTACAGAGCATAATACTGTCCCCATGTGCAGATCAGTATGGTGGAGCTGGAGTCCATTTAGGAACTTATTGGAGAGGCAGCTCATTTTTCTGGTATTTATTGTGTATATTATATTATTAATTAACTGAAGAAAGCATGGGTGCAAGGCATTTTGTGTGCACGCCGGTGCCCTTTGGTTGTACAGCTGACTCCTGAACAACTTAGTTGTGGTCTGAAGCAGACAATAAATCATTAATAAATCACACAGTTAAGGAAAGGAAAAGTCCCTCAGTGTTCTTGTATACAGTTCTTGGTTAGAGGCTCACACGTGCTTCAAAATCAACTTCATTCAGAGCAGCTGTCAGTCAGAGCTGTCACAGAGATGATGATGACATGCATCCTTTTTATAACCTCAACAAACTCATCAAAAACAAATCTTTAGAAAAACACACTTGAAACACTTGAAAAAAGATCAGTGTGAATTGAACTAATCATGTGGATATAACAGAAACCATATTTGAAAAAAACTGTCTTTTAAATTGTACAAACCCAATTCCAAAAAAGTTAGGAAGCTGTGTAAAATGTCAACAAAAACAGAATGCAATAATTTGGAACATTTTGCAGCTAATTAGGTTAACTGGAAGCAGGCCAGTAACATGACTGGGTGTAAAAAGAGCATCTTACTTACTCTACTTAATTCTCTGAGTAAAAGTTAGAATTTTACACAGCAGATTCCTGCAAATGTTGCAGAATAAAAGCCTTGTTGAGAAACTTCTTTGAGCATTTTTTGTGTACTGAAACTGGAACACTTGAACATTCACACGCATACAGTAAATGTTGATGTAGGAGAATGAATATTTATTTGAGTGTTGCCTTGCTTAACTGATTGTTCTGTAGCGAGTCGCCTCATGTGATCACATTATAAATAGTAGATTTAAAATGTGACTCTCTCTTGTGCTCCTGTCGCTGAGTGCACATCCTGTTCACCTGATTTTCAGAGCTCCCAGAGTCTTGTTTACGTCTCTGTTGCCTCGGTTTGAATTTGATGCATTGTTGCTGACAGTATAAAAGATGGACGTAGCTACCGTGACACCACCCATTTTGAACCATTTTGAAGCCTCTAGATGATTGTTTTCGTAGTAACCATCTTGGTTGCAAGAAACCGGATGTGACAAGAAGGGGCGGGTCTGACTGTGAAACCACTTGCTCATTGGCTAATGGCTTGTGATTCACAAGTCGTTAGCCAGTGAGCGAGCAGAAAATAACAGGGCTAAACCTCTTGAATTTCAGAATCAGAATCAGAATCAGAAATACTTTATTAATCCCCTAGGGGAAATTATGTGGTCACAGTTGCTCCATGACAGTAAAGAAACATGTTATGACCAAGATTTACAAAGAAGAAAAAGGTTTTTATTCAGTATGATCCAAAATGAGTGACCAAGACAATGAATTCAGTAGCAAAGTGTTTACAGAGGTCAAGAAAGAGCCCTTTTCTCATAGACTTTTATAGGACCGGAAGTCTTTTTGCAACCACAGCTATCGCCACCGGGTGGGCTTCAGATGCAGGTTTTTAGGCACTTCTGCATTGGCTTCATTTTTCTGACCAGGAAGCTACGTCCATCTGTTATACTAACTATGGTTGCTACTCATGCTTTTGTAGAAGCTGCCTGTGGGTTTTCACTTCTTCAGAAGCCTCCACTTCATGGATTATTGGTATGTCATTCTCTTGCACTGCAAGTTTAATTGTTTCACCGGTAGTAAAAAGGTGTCATGATTGTAGATTGTAGCAGGATAGGCCCGAACAGGCCACCTCCTCCCTGAATCAGAGGACGCCATCTGATCGGTTTGTAACGTTAGCTTGTTGCAATGCTAGATTTACTTTTGTCGTTATCATCTTTGTTAACGTTATTTTATTATGTATAATAGGAACTTTAGGCCCAGGTTTCTGGCTAATAGCCTTACAGCATAGTCACTGCTGCTACTCTGGCCTAAGCTGCAGGAACACTGCTGCTTTGTCTTTCCTTTTTGTGTTGCTTATAATGTTGCTTTTGTGTTTATTCCTTTTGCTTTGTTCTCTTGTTTTGGCTTATTGCATTGTTTCTAGCCTTGCATTTGGATTGTGTTCTCTGAAACAATCAGTTTTAGAGAACATAAACCTTTTCCCTTTTAGTAATTGGCTGTGCATTGGCTAGCATTATAGTTGGCTTTTTGCGTCACACACAAGCAGCTTAGCTTTAAGAGGTGACCCTGAAACGTTTTATTAGATTTAGTGTAATTTGTCGGGTCTTCAAGCCCTTTTAAACAAAATGTGAGCCATGTGTATGTGTGTGGTACATGAAAAGCTGTTTCAATTTCATAGTATTCAAATGTTGTTAATTTTAGAGTAAATGGTGTCACACCATTAATATTTGGTATTGTTTTGTTCTAAACTGAAAGTCACTTAGTTGTTTTTTTGGGGGTGGGGGGTGGGGGGCTTTTTTATTTTTATTTTTTGGTATGGTATGTTTTTGAGTAATTGTTTTTCACTTTTGTAATTTTCTTGTAATTTTTACACCACTGGAAGGAGGCCCTTTTTGTGGTTGTGTTTCAGCAGTAGGATTGCCTATAGAAAGGGTGTATTTGATTGTTTTCTTATTTTTTGGACATACTAATAATTTTTTTGTCTTTGTCCCATTCAGAAAGCTGAGGGCCTAAAGTGGTGGTGGCTGGGCTCTACTCTTTTGCGTGCTATGGTTATCCATGCACATATTCATGCACCCCTGGTTTGAACTGCACCTTAGCATGAATATGTGTATAAAGGAGAGATTCACGTGTGAACTGAAGTGATTCTCTTGGACCTCTCCTCTCTCTGTAGCCCATCTGTCCACTGGTAAGCCTGTTTTAATAATTGTTAATAAACCAACTTCTTAATGATCTGAACCACATCTCTGTCTATGATGTATAATGGACCTGAATGCCTTTTTGGTGATTGGTACTGGTTTGAAGAAATATTACTTGGCCGAAATTCCCAGGATGGCATTGTTGGATTTTCTCTTTTAATATTAAATCTCTCGAGCTCTCTATCACCACACCACCACTGTGTGTTGCTGTTCTCACCACACAAAGTTTGCAGGGTACTGAGGTAACTTTAACAGGACACAGGAGTGGATCAAAAGTACTAAAACATGAGCAATTTATCAAACTGAAGGATTCAGAAGAGGCCTGTTATTTCAGCACTTTCTTTATCTAAAGAAAGGGCAGTCACTACTAGAGGAAATTGGTGGAATTAAATTAGAAAACAGCTGCGTTCAGGTTCTGTTATCACCATTTGCTTTTTAAAAAAATCTTTACTAGTCAGAATTCACTTTGTAGTTCAAAGGCAACAAGTAGATTTTAAGGTTGACATCTGTAATCAATAAATACATCCATAATATCAAAATCACAACTTTTGCATGATAGAATCTTTAGTGATGATTGAATTTTCCAGTGCTTAAAATGTTTTTGGATTAAATGTATTATGTGAACTGTATGTATGCTCTTTCTCTCCAGGAGAAAAAAGTGACAGCGTTCCAGTTTGCGTATGTAATTAGCCAAACACACACTTCTGTATCATTTTGTTTATGTTTGAGGGATTTAAACACAGAAACAACACTGCCCCCTTTAGGTCCTAAACAAGGGGTTTATCCCAGATTATGTCACAATATTTTTTATTTAAAATAATTTTGCAGTAATTTGTTTTACTAAACAGGCATGGTGACGATATTGAGCTGCATTGTGGGATATATAGGATTCAGAAGTTTTGAAACTTGACCTATATTAGGAACTCAAAGTCCCAGTACTGGCTTGTGTTCCTTTTGTAATCTGTGTCTTTTATGTCACCCAGTTGTGCCTTGGCTTACTTTGACCACCTGAAGCCTTAGCTGGTTGCCAACCTCCAACCCGATCTCACAGCAGTTCGTGATATTGTCACGACCTAGAATCTACTGATTCGTGTTTCTGGACACAAATTTGCAGCTTTTTCGTGTTCCGCTACACGGATTTCTCTACATTATTTTGTGTCCCTCAACACAATTTTTCCATCACTCTGCTCTCATGTGTACTGATTAAAAATCAAGAAACAGTCCGCATTTGGAGGTTGGAGGGGTGGTGGTCTGCGGCCTTTCATACCAAGTTCGACTCATACCTCTTGCAGTTTTTCACATATCATACGTTAATTACAAATATGTTGTTTGGTTAAGGTTAGGCATTAAAAGCTACTCGGTTAGGGTTAGCCATTTAAAAAGTACTGGGTTAGGATTACACATTAAACACTACTTCATTACCTTCACAAAAATATCAACGTTTGCTTTGAAATATAACGCCTCTCGTGTATTTCACAACTTTGTTTTCCTCATTGCCATGGTGACACCTGCCTGCTTTTTCTACTGAAAAAAATAGGTGCTCCTGACACAAAATATATTTCCTATTGAAATGCATTACTTGAAAATTCATGTTCAATAACACGAGAAAACTTAAGAATTCGTGTTCAGGAACACAAAAACATTTATTGCTTTTTCTGGACTATTTCACAAATTTCTGTGAGACTGGGCTGCAACCTCATAGTGACTAAAACAGTTACTTGCCAAGATAGTCAAGATGTAACATTTCAGTTTGTGAGCTTCAGGGGTACTAGTTGGTGGATTTTATTACCTTTGGACAGATCCAAGATAGCTGTTTCCCTGTTTATGCTGAGCAAAGCTAACCATCTGCTGCTAGACTTCAGGCATGAAACATAAGTACATGGATTTTATTATTATTATTTTTTTAAGCTACTTGAATAGAAAATTTCCACTATTTTTTGACATTTACTATGTCAGGAAGGATCTACTGAAAGATGTGACACTATTTTAATCTCAGATAAAACACTTTTACAGCTTGACCCAAATTAGCAACGAAAAATCAGGCTAGTTCAGTGTTGCTGTTTTGATTTTGACTGAGTATCTTATACTAAATCATAAAAATTAAACTAGGTTTGAGTATGAATTGAATATTAATATGAATCAGATTTTTTGTCAAAAGCACCACTTGAGATAAAACATTAGCACGAGCAAATATTTGACTGTCGGAGGAAAAATTTTTTATTTGCTCATGGTTATGTTTTAGCTCATGTGGTACTTTTGACAAAAATGTGATTCCATATGACAAATCTTAACTCACTTAACACCTTTGGGAGATTTTTTTGGCCAGTGTACCATTGTCAACACACCAACTAAGAGAATATTCATCTCCAGTAAAGATTAAACCAAGTATAAGGCTGGTCTGACAGCCACCAACATTTCCTGTTTTTTTTATCTGTATCTATACACAAGGGCCTTATAGAGGTATACTACAGGTAAAAGAGGACAATATAGACAGATGTGCAATGCAAACAGCTTTTAAGTAGCTTTGAAATAATTATGTCAGTGCTAAGAAGGGGGAAAAGTCCCCTGAAGATATATCTAAAAAGAGAAAATCCGTTAATAGAGCTCCACTAACTGTCCATAAACTGGCTGTGATGTGTTCCAGCTCACCTAACCTCTGCAATACATCTATGTTTAACAGAAGCAGAAACCTAAATAAAGTACGCCAGTGTGCCATCCCATCACGTGAGTGGATCGCCATGGTTACAAAGGATGGACCACATGGCATTGTGCAGTCCAAACCCAATGCGCATACTGCACACACACCTTCGCCTCCAAATCCATCCTCCCCCACTTTTCTGATTGGCCTGATTTAAACTGCTGGATGCATCCTAAAGAGGAGGGAAGTCCCAGCGGGCCAGCAGATAATGAATGCCCTCTATCTATCCTGGAGAGCGAGAGCCACAGAGAGAGACAGGCAAAATGAGAGAGCTAGGCTATACAGTACTCTCTCACACAATGTGGCATTATGGAAAGACAGCCCCACCCCCCATTTGTTGCTGCTTTCTACCCCTTCTCCTGTACCCTCCCTCTATATTTTGCTCTTACCCTCACGCATTCACATATATGGGGCTGAACTCACTGACCGTCTGCTGCACTGGCCCTGACATCCATCCATATATCCAGACTGACCTTCAGATGCCTCAAAGCCCGTCAGCTACTCAGCACCTCCACCAGGCATGTGACAGAGAAACATAAACAGCAAAAATCAGGAACGACAGGGGTCATCTCTACTTGTGAAACTGATACAGCAATCACATATGGTAAGAAAGGTTTCAATAAACATGGGGTTAAGACATTGTACATCTGCAAAGTCCCTGTTTGATCCTAGTTGGCCACTTTTGTTAACCCTCTGAGGTCTATGTCAACGTCAGTAACAACTCTAACCCTAGGCAACCAGAATACGTACATTTTTGTTTTTTATTAAATTGTTTTCCCAAGTCTTGGAAATCAGGGAACAAAGAAATTAATCATTTTAACTGACATGAAAAACTGTTCAAATTTTTTTCCAAAAAAAAGTCAATTTTGCTTTTCTCCAAAATATAGGCTTAGGTTCGTGTTATCACCTATGATGACTTGGACCTCAGAATGCTAACTGGAGTGTTTTTTTCACAAATTCCATCTCCATTTTATAGCTTTGAGAAATGCAAACATGGTATACTGGTGCAAGCAGCAGAAAAATAATTCACCAGTTAGGTCTAAGTATACTGATGGCCAAGATTTAGAGAACAATTTTCTAAAGCCAAAAAAAAAAAAATCACATTTTCAATAATGACTTCCTTCGCAGCATTAATGCATTTCTATGTTTCAACAATCAAAATCAAAAACAGAAATCAGCACCCTATAGTTGCCATCATTACTAACTGACTGCAAACAAGCGACAACATGCCCGCAAACCGAGTTAGCTGCATCCCAGCTGTGTACATATCTGTAAGGCTTTGCTTACATTTTTATTTATTTATTTTTTTTGTCCAAAATGTGATTAGAAAAAAAAGTGTAATGATTGAATATCACAAGCATAAACATGAGCCATATCACTTTGGTGCTTGGTTATCCTTTTTGAACAAGAGTAGATGGACAAGGGGCTAAAACAAATGAAAAAAGGAAAGATGAAGATGTCTACTTATAAAGTAAGCCTAAAGTCCACTTTTTTTTTCCTTGAGTTACAGGAAAACTGGTTCCTAATTAATCAAAATATCGTTATTTATCTTCCTCCGAGGCTAAAATGCAACCTAGCCCTACACTTTGGCATTTTGTGAGCCACCAGGTATTTATTAAAAGAATCCCAAGGCATTCCCGGATCAAAGGGGATACATAAATCCTTCAGCATAATCTGGGACTGTGCTCTATTATTAGCTGGATGCACACAGAATACAGTAACTCTCTAGGGTGGCCGTCCAGGTGGCATCATGGTCAGATATCAAAGCTACCTTAGCTCGCAGTTCTACTCTGAGATTCTGCCTAATGTTTGAGCTCCTTACTCTCCCTGTGTGTGAGTCCACAACCCCTGTGGAGGAAACGTATTGCAGCCGCATGTTTCCACAGTATTATTCTTTCAGTCACTACACAGGGCTCACCAACAACACCGAATGGTAAATTGAGAGTTTCGCTTTGAGGCTCAGCTCCTTCCTTCTTATCACAACAGCCTGATACAGTGTCCGCATCACTGCAGATAAATCCCCAATCTACCTGTCAATCTCCTGTTCTTGTCAACCCTTACCTGTGAACAAGAACCTGAGATAGCTGAACTCCTTCACTTGATGCAGAACCACCAAGCTAACATGCCACAACATACATAATATCCCTGATGCATGTACTCTCCCATAATGGAGGGGCATAAGAAAATGTTCTGATAAATAGTCATAGTATGTATAAATACCAAAGTGGTTCCTGCTGTTTACATCAGTGTGAACCTTTGCCTTCTAATGTATGGATTTAACTGAATTTTCATGTGATTTTCAAACATTTTGTTTTTACAAATACTACACACATATTTGTTATACAGAACTCTTGGTTAAATTAAAAATGTTGCTTTTCATACCAAAATGTCTATGTTATGTTGATAGAAATCAGGATAGCTCTGTTATGTAATGTTTAAAATGAAAATGACTATACTGAAGCTTCTTTTTGTGTCCTGCTCTAAAAACTGACTTTAAAATGTAAAAACTGATGGGATTATTTCCATCATTGAAATGAGTCCTGTCTGACTTTAAACATTTTTTGGTTCAAAGCCTTTTCTTCTCAGTTCTGTTGTCCATCTCAAACCCTATCTTTTACAAATCTAAGCACAGATTAAGTCCCTCTGAATGTATGTTAACTGTTGCACTATATGACATTAGTGCCATTAAAAAGATTTATGGCTCAGATTGTTTAGTTAATTTAGGACTATGTAGCACAATAAGACACACAGTGACAGAATTGAATGATAAATATCACTTTCAATGTCTTTATAATGAATTACTTTAATAAAACTGTACATCTTTGTTCCCTTTATCTGACATAAATTAGCATTTCAGCATAGTGGTAAAGTTAGAATATTGTACAAGAACTTGCCATCTGTTGTGTGTTATGCATTGTTCAAAGGAACATCAAAGAGCAGCACTAAAATTTTGCATTTTATATAAGACGGGTCAGAACTCATAGAATTAGCAAGCAGCTCTCACAATGCTGAATGCAGCATCTACGTGTGTATATAAGGTGTATAAAATCAAGCACCTAGGCATGCAGACTGCTTCTACAAACATTTGTGAAACAATGGGTCGCTCTCAGGAGCTCAGTGAATTCCAGCATGGTACCGTGATAGGATGCCACCTATCAGTTTACATACACTCATCATGGGCATGAGGGTAATTTTAGGCTTTTAAGGATTTCTTTGAATTAATCTTTTACCAGGGTGGAATGATTGTACAGTATACATTTTTAATGACTTTAAAAAACAAGAATTGAGTGCACAAGTTGAATTTATTTTGGATTTTCTCTAATCCACACAGGGTCAAAATTATACATACAGGCTCAAATATACACATACACTCCCACTAATATTTGGTTAAATGTCCCTTAGCAAGTTGCACCTTGACCAGATGCTTTTGGTAGCCATCAACAAGCTTCTGGCATAATTCTGGCTGGATATCTGACCATTCTTCTTGGCAGAATTAGTAGAGTTATTAAAATTGGTTGTTTTCCTGGCACTGACCTGACTTTTAAGCATAGTCCACAAATTTTCAATAGGGTTGAGGTTACGGCTTTGGGAAGGAAAAAGAACAGTTCAAAGAAATCATTAAAAGCCCCAAATTACCATGACATT
>VUQI01051867.1:0-18235 GCA_015106735.1 Paratilapia polleni | reverse complement strand
ACACACTCCCCCCCCCACACACACACATATTTAATATACACACTCCCTACACACACAGACACACACACACACACATATTTAATATACACACCCCCACACACACAGACACACACACACACACATATTTAATATACACACTCCCCACACACACACACACATATTTAATATACACACTCCCTACACACACACACACATATTTAATATACACACTCCCCACACACACACACACACACACACATATTTAATATACACACTCCCCACACACACACACACATATTTAATATACACCCCCCCACACACACACACACACACACACACATATTTAATATACAACCACACACACACACATACAATACACCCCCCCACACACACACTCACACACACTCCACCCACCTTATGTGTGTGTGTGGATACCTCAGGCTTCCTGAACACACAAACACACACAGATGATACCGTGTCTTTTAACACTGGATGACATCACAGCAGGTGGTGGTATCAATAATGTGGTCATCATTAACGTGAGGCCACGCCCTCCTGAGCCCACTGCAGTAGTTGTCAGCCTTCAGAGGAGAGGTGCATCGTGGGATTTGTAGCTCTGTGTTTTTGTGCTGACCTGACAGCAGCTCGGACGCCGCCGGTCCCGCTCGCTCTCTGCAGGATGCCGTGGCTGCAGTGTGTGTGTGTCTGCAGTCTCTGGCTGGCTGCCGAGCAGAGAGCTGGAGGTCAGAGCGATGGCGAGTGGCGAGGAGCCGGACCGCACATCAGATTAGAGCGCTCCAAATCACATCAGCCGACATTATGTTACATATCATTACGCTGCATTAGGCTGGAGCCGGAGCTCAGATCAGATTAGATCAATTGATCCCTGCGGGGAGGGCCAGCAATGAGCACAGGCACTTCCTGTCTATACAAGCACTGCCGTCTGTTTGTTCTCTAAACGTTGGAATCATGTTTGGATCCGGTCCATCACAGAAACAGATTCACTCTGATCCAAAGCACACTGGACCCCTGTTCACAGATTTCTTTATTACAGTGTCTGAGCCTCACACACCTGAGCAGCATAGGTGCAGCCTGTTATTACATAAACTCTGAAACCCGGTCTGTCCTTGTCCTGGTTTGTCCTGGTTAGTCCTGGTCAGTCCTGGTCAGTCCTGGTTAGGTCTCAGACTCAGACCCCTTGTGGAGTGACAGCTGTGGACCCCACAGACCTGTAGCGGTTCTTGTTGGACTTCTTTCTTGGCTGCTTGGAGGATGTTGTGTCGTTGATGCGGTTGTGGATGCCCACATAGATCATGTGACCCCCTGATGATGACATTTGGTGTGTATATAAACCCCGCCCTCAGGTAACAGAACGGGATGTTTAACGCAGCTTTGCTGCATTTTATCAGCTCAGGTCTGCAGACAGCAGGTGTAGAGATGACATCAGCTCAGGTACATCTGTGTGTGTGTGTGTGAATATTAAAGGTATCTCACCTGTGTGACTCTGCAGGTATCGCAGATCGCTGCACTGCTGTGAAGTATCACTTCTCTCAGCCAATCAGACTGAGGAACATCCCCCTGAACCTGACCAGGACCATCCAGCAGGACGAGTGGCACCTGCTGCGTGAGTACACACACACACACACACACACACACACAGACAAAGGTGATTTGAGTAATCTGGACTCACCAGACTTATTTCCTCAGGAGCTGCGCTGAGGCAACGCAGTCAGGAGTTCTCACTTAACTAGAACAGGGTCTTCATTAGTCTTATTAGTAACACCTGTACTTTTTCTGCTACTATACTTTAAGTCAAAACTGTAGCAGCTGTGTAGGTGAAATTTGTCCACACTGGCATACGCAACATGACAGCAGCTAGCACAGACTACTGTCTGTAGACTGTGCTGAAAAGGTTAAAAATTGTGTCTGCAGACCTTGGTAGTCAGAATAAAGGGCCAGCAAGTGAACCCTTTTGGTCATTAAATGGGATCTGATCCATCTGAGTCAGAAGTGTAGACAAAAATAATGAGCATAAAAAAATAACACCTTGAGCTTGAACTCATAAGCAGCCACCTTGATATTATCCCGTGAAGTAACTCAGTAAAACTCTGACTATAATTTTTGTCTCAATGGTGACTAGCTGTCGTGGCCCAGAGGCAACAAAGCAGCCCCAAGCCATGCTGCTTCCTCCACTGTACTTCACCTTTGGGATGAGGTTTTCATGTTCTTTCAATGTCAACACGTCTGTTCACTGATTTGCTCACCGAGTGATGAAAAAGATTTTAACCAGCTCCTGTTATTCCTTTAAGCCATTAGCCATCACCCTGAGCTTCTTTTTTTTAAACTTTACTGAGCATTCTGCTTTACGCCTTTGGAGAAATCTTAACCGAATGCCCACTTCTACCAAGAATAGCCACAGTACTTAATTAAAGGTGTGAGTTAATGAACATTTAACTTTGAGATTACTTTTTAATCCCAGCTTTATGAAAGTCCACAAATCTAAGATTTCCTTTCTGGAAAGCAGATGCTTCTTGTGAGTAGCAGACTCAAATTGTTGAAGTGTTTTAGTCCAAGTTTAATTCTCTCTCACAATTCCAAATATTTTTATTGGACTCCAGGTTTGCTTACCTTTTCCAGCCTACATCAAGTGAACCTACAAGTTCACTTACTTATTGCACAGCAACAATAAAGCTAGTCTTAAAACCTGTAGATCTCTTTGTACTAGATTCGTGCTTTGAATTTTTAGTTCTTGTTTATTTTTCTTTCACATCTCCTCGTAAAGTGCACTGAGACTTATTTTCTGGAAATGAGGTTTCTTAATGCTTTGCAGGAGGATGATAAACAGGAAGCAGCATGCCAGACAGACACAAAACATTTTGATGGCAATGCTGGGTGGAGAAATCCTCCTTTACTTTGAGAGCTCTTCAGACAACTTAGCAGTAATAACTGAAAACTGTAAAGCTCTACAACAAAACCTGAAAAACAACAAGGTTAAACAGAATTTACACTAAAACTAACAGTATAGTAGCACCTTAATGTTTCGCACATTTAAAAAACCAGATAGCTGATAACGGTGTGTGTTCATTTGTTAGTTAAACATCCAATCCATTTATTGTGCATGACAAATGAATTCACATGGTCTCCACGTTCAGAAGTTATGGATAAAAGGGTAAATAAAGGGATTTTATAATGCTGGTTTTAATGGATATAAAGAATACTTTTAAGTGCTTTTTTCATAGCAGCTGGGGTAGATGTTGACTAATATCATATTGTCATGTCATATTGTGAGCACACCAACAGCTGCAACAGCCTGCAGATAGGATTAAATATCCATTATTTTAACTACAAGTAGACAGTTTTCTACTTACAGCTACAGCAATGGTCCTATCAACTTAATGCAATAGCAATCAAAGTGTTGGTGAGACACCTCAAACTCAGTCCTGAGTCACAGTTGAAAATATGTGTCATCATCAGCCTTTATACACTCTAATTGCAGTCTTACTTTTAGCACTGTTTTTAGTTTTACATTTTTAACTTCAGTGTTCTGAAAACAAGCTAGATTTCAGTTCAAATATATGTTTCCCCCTGCATTTAATAAAGTTAATTCCCTTTATTGAGATCCAAGAGCACAGCTTTGAGTTTCCTGTAAGCTCTTTTTTCCTTCAGGCCATCTCTCTGCTGTGATGCTCAGAGGAATGTAGATTACGCTCCAGCAGCACAGTACTCGGAAACTTCTCGTTTTCTACATCAAACAATATACCCAGTGCGCACTGCTGCATTCTGATGTGTTGTGAGGCTCATCGTGATTTCTCATTTTCAACTTTAATGTCTCAAATACTCCCATTTCAGAAAGCTTGCTGGCATGAAATGGGAGTTGAGGCTGTATGTTGATATCTACATATAAATAATATAATGATGTGAAAGGTCTGTATAGGTTAAGAAGCATTCTAATCATCAGAGAAAATTTGCTATAACGGTTGTGACAAAATCTGTCATACTATATATTCAGCCTTCTCTCACCTGGCATAAAGTTAGAAAATAAAATTTGAAATATGTGACAACTGGCAATGATCTTGCTGCTTTAGCAAATGACACAACCTAATCTTGCATATGTACAGTGCAAATATGAAAGTTGATGACAGGATAATTGCATACATTTTTAAAATGTAAACTAATAAGTGACTAATTTACACAAGATGAGTGTGCACATCATGTGGATATTATCTCCTAACAAGCCCTAATCATTGTTCCAGTGATTAATACCCTCATTTCTTCACTACATTACTCCTACAAAATGATGCATGGCTCCCTCTAAAGGCTTTATGAGCAATAACCCTGTTATAAGCCTGCCATTTACTATGTTCAAAGAGAAACCTGAATAAGTGAAGATATATTTTATAGCCGGATACCTAATCTGGCTCTACTGAGTGTCATTCTATTTTTGAAAAGCTCTGTGAATTGTAATTCCATGTAAACAGTATTTTTTTTATGTATGTAAACAGTATTAAAAAAGAATGTCAAAAAAGGAAAAAGACACTTAATGACTTCATAAATGTAGTTTTTACATTACAGATTTAACCGTAAGGAAACATTTTCAAATATCTCCAGTCCAATAACACCCAGTAAAAAGCAAAATCAAAAACAGCTTAAATGGTTGCTTAACATGACTGCAGCTGAGCCTGGGTACTTATATGGACAAGTGAAAGAAGCACCACACTCATATTAAAAAGTAACCGACTTAGAGTAGGGCAGTCATGCTTACTGTCATAATATTAAAGTGCTCAGAAGAGTTTAGATTTTCCTGAAATGATCTAATTCAATAAAACTTTCAGTGCTCAGTGTCTCCTGTCTGTGCACATGTTGTTCTTATTTGCACTCTTGAGTATGCTACACAGAGAACTGGGGAAGAGTAAAGACTGACACTTTGTCTGTAATAACCAAAAACCAGAACCAAGACTTTTCTTCTAACAGCTTCTAAAAGCAGAGACTATGAATGGATTTTGGTTATTTAGTGTAAGTACGTAGGTATTTTGGCTGACAATAGAGTTTGACTTACACTAAGCAGATCGTAACTGTTATATTATGTAACCAGAAAAAGGTGTAGGTGAATGGGAGATGAAATGATGTAAAACAATGATTTTACGCTAATGTTTACAACTAACCCACTGTGTGTTTTCCATTTATCAACATAAACTTGATGCTATGGTGCTGCAGTTGCAAGCCAGCAGATTTATCCCCATGCCATGCAAACGGACAGTCTCTTGTGAGAAGAACTATGTGCCTGAGGGACTGTAGCCAAGGATCAGGTCATGCTGCTGTACTGTGAGAAACAGAGGCTTTCTTCATGTAAACCAGATGTCTCTGCTTTCCATCTCAGCTCAGATTGTTGAGATTCTGAGTGAGTACACTACTAATAAAACACAATGATATTCAACCTATGGAACGAACAAGCTCCTTAATAACATAGATCAAAAATACCATTCTGACACTTCCTTTTAAACAAGCAAAAGGTATGTGTTTTAATGTCATGATCACACTGACAGACCACTACGTTTACCAATCATGCCAATCATGCCATCATTAGAAAGCAATGTCACCTGTTATCTTATACAAAACCTGTGTTTCCCTGCGTGATTTTCTCTTAAACAAAATGAACACTGGGTGGCATTTAAGAAATTTAAAATACTGGTTTCAGCTCATGAAAGGAGAGTCTTGCAAAGCTGGGTGGAGATGCAGCAGTGCTTTGTGGAAAGGGGAAAACACTGTCAACCTGACTTCACTAATGTTCTTGCAGCAGACTCCTACTTTTTCCAAATGAACCACTTGTCGGATATTGCCAAACTCAGAAAATGTGACTTTGATTACTGACCAAGAATAAGGTTTGCATACAGTAAGGCACTTGCTGTCACTGTAAACTAACACTGATTATGTGGATCTCTAGGAATGATCTCAGACCTCAGATTTCAGCTCAAGGGACCAGAGTTCTTCTCAGTTTTATGTTGGAACTGTACAGCTGCACTGTCCATAAATATATAAATACCCCCAAAACCTTAGTTAAAGAAATATTACTAATAGTAACACAGCTACATACCTAAGCTTCTTATGTACAATCAAAGGTAACATTCAACAATGCTTAGTAAAAAAAAAAATAAATAAATAAAAAATTAAGAAAAACAGAAAAAGATACATTCTAACTCACGCACACACTCCAAAAAGTCATAAATCATATCAAAGTCCTTTCTGACAAAGGGTGTGTCTCCTGCATTAATCATCTTCATTCAGATTCACTGAAAGTAATTCTGAAGCACTTTAATTGTCTAGTGACACACAGAAACTGCATGAAAAGTGCTCACATCGCGTAGGCTACTGCAAAACGGTCCTGTTAGTCATAGACTTCGTGATGTTGCAATACTGGAACCACTGATTGTCCTATTTTTTTTTTTTTTATCTCACCTGAATAAATAATTCCCTAAATTTACTAGATTAGTGGAAAGTAAAATTTCAACGTTTTGATTTAAGGTAAAGTTAATACAGACAATAATACTTGGCTACATCATCCACATGGGAATTTAAACCACTTCCGGAATTTAGTAACAGTGTATACAAGTTCTCCCTTGAGCTTCCTTCTTGCATGCTTATATACAAAAATAGAAAATAAAACATTTCAAAGTCCACATCATTCTGTATGCTATCCTAAATTTTAGGATAATTGCAGTTCCCCAGTTAATTAAGAATCGTATCATCATCAAAACCAGTTAACACCATGAACGCCTACAAACGTTACCACTGTCTGCGACCTGATCTAATACCTTTAACAGTAGAAGAAGTTCCTGTTAAAATCCTGTTACCCTATATTTGTGGTATCAGGCAATCAAACCTGGCACGGTCACTGACCTTATACGTCGTCTCCTCTGCTTCGGTACCGTAATGTCGCATCAACGCCGAGTCCAAGCTCCTGGTCTGCCTCAGTCTCCGCTTGGAAATACTTTTGGGGCTTAGTGAGCACGAGAAAACAGTGCTTAACAATCCTTGGGCGGACATATCTTCTTCACTTATTCGGGTTGTGGATAAAGAAGTGGAAAAACTGATTCATATCCCTGCCACAGGTCCAAACTAAACGAGCGAGAGAAGGACCTTTTCACAGCAGCAGCAGCAGGTCCCCCAACGCGTCACCATGCTCAGTATTATGAAATATGAAATACGCGCCTGCAGTCCCAGGTCTCCTCCTTCACCTCCCAACACTGACTCACCGCTTCCTGCTTTCAACATTTAATCATTTAAAGAAGTATGTTAATTTCCCGCAAACACCAAAACAGACCATACACTGAGGAATTAGGGTATGACTCAGAAAGCATGTGTTTAAGTTTCTCCTGCTGCTAAACTGGAAAGATTTTCATGCACACCAGTGCAAAAGACAATATGACCAATGCAAAAAATAAATAAATACATAAACAAGAAAATAATAAACACACTACAAAAATGATGCAAATATCCTAGAAAGATTAAAGAATAATTAGTGTTCTCAAAATAAGACATTACAATGTTTTACATCTAAATAAAAATACAATTATCCAAATATTGTGTGCACATATATTACATATATTATGAACTTATTAACTTAATGTTCAGTGGTGTAAGAAAGAAGCTTATTTTATCTATCTTTTATCTTTGTAGGACTCCAAGTACACAGTATATACAGTATGATGTCTCAGTTTTCTGTAATCTGGTATTATGGTGCTGTCCATTTTAGATTAAGTGGGCCTGTGTCAATTATACTGATGTAAAGTGATGTTGCTAGTAGATAAATTGTCAGTGGGATACATTCAGACTAAGAGCATAAACCAAACATAAGATAAACCAAACTCTATTTTGGCTCTGTCTTGTGTTACGCCTTACATCTTGGCAATAGTAATGACAAATGTTACACGGATCTTTCCCCCACTTCACTGTCCTCTCTCTTCATCACACTACACTCAACATAAAGCAGCTGAGATACATGGCATGCAGTGCCCTCGGAACAGGCTCTTCCTGTGGGAGCCCTGGGGAAGGGACCTGGGTGATAACACAACATGTGAACCAGCACTGTATGGGCACGATAAGGACTGATCAGATACCAGAGTCCACCCAAACAGACAGGGGAAGTGGCGATAAGAGAGCGGCCCTGCGTTTGATCCACTTATTTGGTGGTGGCGTGGTTTGGAGTAAGACTCCTAGCAGATTCTCATCAGACTTCCTGTTCTGTCAATTCTCAGAGGGATAGATGCAGCTTACACTAAGCTAACCTTGTAAAGTATAAGCTTTTGGTTCACACACACCCTGTGTGCGGACTTTAGGAATACCTTGCAAAATAGAGTTTGGCTCAGTTCCAGCTACTTACATTCATACACAAAAGAGAAAGTTATTTCATTTCACATATTTACTTCAGTCATTTCAGTTGCTGAGATTCTCTAGCATCTCAGACCTCTGGGAACATCAGGTATGATATGTATTGTACTTCAAGGCTCATTGGTTATTTCAGAAAGACATTAAATGGGAAGCACTCAAATTACGTGTGTAAGAATGTGCCAGATTGTATGAGTCAGCATGACAAGAGCTGAGAGACTAGATCCTTTATTTGGCTTAAATAAACAAGAACTTTACAGTGGGCCACTAGATGGCATTAGCACACTCACTTTGATTCTTCAGCATCAACTGAGTCAAGACATGATGTGCAGTTCTAGTTATTAATATTGAGATTTTCCTGTATTTGGATTGATTAACCTCCTTTGGGGCAGCTGAGCACAAATTATCCGCTACTAATTAGCACCCTTTCTCCCACATTTGTGCATTGTATGGAGTATTTATGCTTGAAAATCACATAGCCCCAGGTTTGCTGAAAGTAATTTGATTAAACACAACTGAAATTATTCGTATGCAATTCAATTAAATTTGCTTGACATAGTGCCTCTTTTCAAAACAGAAATGAAGTAATATAGCGGCACCTTAGGGTCCTTATAACATGCAGATGTGTATTCTGGTTTAGTGGTTGTATATTCAGGTGCTATATAATGCAGTACATCACAATAGCAAAGGAATATGCATTTACAGGGATGGTATATTCTGTTCAATCCTGAGATGCACAGATTTAGCACATTGTTGACATTCATAGTTTGCATTGTTGGTTAGTGCAGTTGGATTGCATTTTGTGGACAAATAACAGCTGTTAATACTGCCATAAAAGATCAGATCTCTGTAAGATCACAGTGAAACTTGAAATATGTTAGTAAGATCTTTATTTGTATTTACACATTTATTTACATTTATTTACATTGTACACTGTACACCATGACATGGGCAAGTTCTGCTGTGAAACTCTGTACTTTATAGCTAAGAACCACAGAAAAATGTAAAGGAACATTGCACAAGTCTAATTTAGCTTAATGCAGTAACTCCTTTCTGTCACTTGTCTGTGCTAATGGACTGTCAAGCTCAGATTTAATTCAAGCAGCCAATGGCATCACTGTGTTATGAACCTTTATTAATACACATTAAAGTGACAATCTGTCCAAGAGGGGTAAAAAACAAAACAGAGTGACATGGCACCTTTTTAAATGTTACCTTTGCTCTTTCTGTTTATGATAACTATTTTTCAGCCATCAGTGAGAATAAACTGAAAGACAGCTGTGTGACATTGTAGCTGCAGGAGGATTAAAAAAAGCCTCTGACGTAAAGGGGAGAAACAATGTGATGACATTACAGTACTGCATATCTGTTTTCCTTTGTTTGTTTAAAACCAAAAATGCAAGGTTCACTTTAATGCTGCGGCATGCAAAAATTGGAGTTAGTGAGTCATCATAGTTGCCCCATCATTTCCAGGAGACTGTGCTCTTTAAGATTCAAACATGTATATGGCTCATGGGTGTGCCCTAGTGTTGACACCTTTAGCACAGAAGTGACGCAAAATTCATTTGTCTTTTGAAACCTGAGAAGTGAAGACAATACACCATTTTTAATCTCTTTAGAATAGTGCACCTATATCAGATTGGAGGGTGCTCTATTATTACTCAGATTACCATCGCTTACATTTAATAGCACATCTTCTCTACAGTGAACG
Organism: Paratilapia polleni; assembly: GCA_015106735.1. Lineage (NCBI taxonomy): Eukaryota > Metazoa > Chordata > Actinopteri > Cichliformes > Cichlidae > Paratilapia > Paratilapia polleni. Next base: position 8,163 of record VUQI01051867.1, on the reverse strand, counting down.
GGGAAAATGGGAGTAATGGTGAGAGGAAAATGCAATCTAGATGTCAGACAAGCACCCGATTAACCACTTACAGAAGCAGTCTCTGCATTACAGCTAGGCCACGCCATCTCACTTTTCCACTCGGCCTGATCCTTCAAACATTACTGGCCACAAGGTATCGATTTTTCATTCTTCTCAATATCCCGTTGCCGTTAATAGAATTTACACCAGACTATCAGTGTTTCAAGGAGGCCTCCCCCCTCCCCTTAGCAGACTGTCAGGATCGTGTCATCCACAAAGAGGGCACGCTCAAAGCTTGCGTTCCACTTGCTCCAGTTGGGAGTGCATACCTGAGAGAGAAAACATGGAAATTGGCAACACAGGCAGACATGAAATTTGTCTTGGCAGCAGTTTGGACAAATACCAGCAGCAAAAGAGGTGAGTCTGTGGCTGTTTCACTTCTTTTTTTTTGTTTTTGTTTTTTTTTTTTGTTTCATAAATGAGTTGAAAATGACTAACAAAAGCGAGATTTATTGATGTGCAAATTACATATTTGGGGTTGAAATACATCATGTACTGGATTGTACTACAGGTTTCTTACAGAAAATTGTGTAACAAATCAAATCTCTTACTACTCTGGTGTAAATAGTTGACAGTAAATCTTGTCATGTGTTACTGCCTGCAAAAATATGAAATTTCTTTAGGACAGAGGCATGAAACTAACCTATAATAATTAATTCAATGATTATTCTAAAATATATAAAACATACAGAATGCTATAAATATTGTGTCTTTGGAACAGTGGTAACAAAACTGAAAAAGTTGAGTGTTTTGATAAATTTCCATTCAGCCATGATCACATGCAGAAACCAATTATGCTGCATATTGTCAGGCTAATAATTACCCTAATCCATGGCATTAGAAATGATGCATGCTCTCACAGATTCTGTCTGAGAGGCTTGGAGCCCAGCCTGCAGCAAAACAGAACTTCTGATTCAAGTGACAGCGTTGGCTTGGTGACCTTAGCAGCTTTCCATGGGCACATTGATTTTTCTCCCACATTACAGATAATTGCTGGATGCTGTGAATTCTATCCTCCCAGGGCAGTAGGGAGGAGCTTCTGTAGTGTGTTGACACAAGAGTGGCTATCTGATTTGAGGAATGTGATATCCTGGGATCTTATTGACTTCTGTGTGCTTCCTGTCTATGGCATGAGTATATTTAACAACTTGTTTTCATGCCTGCTGGGGTTGTAAATGTTCTGTATTACTAACAAGGCACATTTATTAAATTGTGCATTTTAATGTTTTTGAAAAAAACAAGACTAACTGTTAGACTTAATGAGAGCAAGGGCTTTGTCCAGCTCATTCCAAGACTTTCCAATTTGTTTAATTAATTATGATAAATTACCTGTGGCATGGCAATATGGCAATATAGACAATTATAACAAATCAGATTTGTAGACAAATAGTGTAAATCACATTATTGTAAGAAATGCAGTCGACAGCTTTTTCAAATGCATCTGCAATATAAAGGTTGAACCAAGCAGTTGCTTTTATTATATCAATATGAGTTTTGTTCTGCATGGAGCCACTCTCATCATTTTATGCAAATGGATGCATCTACTGTTTGTTCTGCTCCATAAACTAATGAAAAAAGTCACTTCCACTGTTATGTGAGGCAAAAATCTGCTTTGATGGATTGGAAACTAACTTGTGCCATTTTTGGGTCTTTTGCATGCCAGACAAAACTGCACCTTTGCTTAGTTTGAATTTTATTGTTTTAGCTTATGTTTGTTACGTATTTTAGAGCATTGTGCTTAAGTGTATTTGACTAAGTAACTAGAAGGACACCAGGAGAGCCAATCCTCCACCAAGGCCAATGCCAATCCAAAAGTGATCCCCGTTTTCACAAAATTTAATGGGCTCTTCTTTTGCCCATTAAAAACTATGTGTTGCAGTCATATAAAATGCCAGCACAGTTTGCAAAGGAGCATAGCATTTTACATTGTTCTAAGGAAACAAATGTGCTATCCACCCACACTCAGTGAACAGCACAATAAATCGAATGAGTCTCAGAAAACACACTGCCTATCATCACCATCTTAAATCATCACTGTTGTGACCCCAAGACAACATGCTAAATGTGATTCCTAGTCATGTACACTGTGCAGGGTCATTGCACTTTGCACATCCCCTGTCCCCACTCTAAGTGCTGCGGCCTGTGTGTCACGGAAAAACAGGCCACTGATGCATGGCGCTATGGCCCAGGGGCGAGCACTTGGCCACATGATTGGGTGGATTCATGTGCAGTGTTTATCTCACAGAAAGGTCTGCTTTTGTCTGCTTTAACTCCTCACAGCACTCCATCGTGGCCATATGGCCATGCCTAGATGCTGGATATGCATAAACAGAAACTGTGTCCACAGTTGGCATAGTGCACAAATGACTGTAGCAATACCATGGTGCAACATATATACACATATAGCAAGAAATGTTTTTATGAAAAACAGGCCCTGACTTTCTGTTGCACTTTCTTGTTGTTATTTAGGAAGCTGAACTTTCACTTGTAATAGACTGCTGTGTGTACATGTCATGGGATGTGTTATGCAAGCAGCTCCATTTGCTTGCAGAGGCAAAGACACGTGCCTCAGTTCATAACTAATGGAAGACTGTGTATGCCATTCATGCATGAGAGAATCAACATGGTATAATCCAGCGTGAACTATCGTGATGCAGTGGGTTTATGAGAAAAATGCCTTAAAAATCTAAAAATGCTAAGAAAAACACTACATATACACAGTTTAACAAACTGCATTATTTTACTTTTTTTTTTTTTAACAAAAGATAAGTACGAATAATAAAATAATGACTATATTGGATAAAAATAATACTGTACTGTGCTACTGTATAATATTGAGGTTAAGATCTAATTCAGTGGTTTATATAGGATTTAGGTTAGGCTCTGTTAAGGGTGACAGTTGGCAGGCAGCTAGTGATAGAGTTTGGATTATGGTTGAAGCTTAATTTTTAAGCTCTCATGGATGATAAAACACATGCCATTTCCAAATGCCTCATGCAGGGATAAGATAAATATTTAAGATAATGTAATTTGTTTGTGAGCTGAAATAGTACTATAAACAGTGATGTTTATAACAGTTTAAACTGGAAAACCTCAAAAATTTAAACTCCTGCCATGACGAGTCGAATAAAGATGAAATATGAAAACACCACAGGTGTTATCACCCAAACAAAATATGTTTTCCATGAGAGCCTTGCTCATTGAGGCAGCTTTAACCAGCACAGCACCCAATTGGAGCCCAGCTGTTCAGCATTGATCTCTCTGTGTTTTCTGATGCACTGGACCGGAATGTGATGTTATTTCATTACTGAAGCAGAAGCGACAAGCTTGGTCTCCGCCTCCAGGGTACTGGCCACTCACTTGGACAGGGGCACTGTATGTAATAATAACTGAATGGCTTAGTCAGGCAGAGTGCAGTTGACTATTAAAAATCCAAATCAAGCAGCGAGAAACTTTGGAGTCAGGAGGAAGGACGGGAGCACGCATCAGTGAAGAAGGCTTAAAAGGCCTGGACAGGAAAAACAGAAACAGCTACTACTTTAAACTTGATTAGACTTGTCATCAGCAATGGACCCAGATGACAATGAACTTGGGATCTTCACTGTCATTCAGTGAGTACAGTGCTGTGGATTGCTGTTCTTTTCTAAATTTATAATTCAGACTGAAGTGATTGGTCTAATCATAAAGATGAGGGCCATAATGGCAGTTATTGTGTATGTTTTGGTTGTTAAGATATATATGCAATAGAAGGTATTTCTTTAACTGCCTTTTAGCTTTTTTCTTGACTCAAGAATTGATTGTGCTTGTTGCTGTGATGCAAATTATACTTAAGGTCATGGGTTCTCCAACTTACTCTTTACCAGTGCATTGCAGTAGTGTTATATGTTTCTGTGGGATTGAAAACCATCAGTGTTTACAACTTAAAAATGCTTTGTTTATGTCTTTGCACCTACGTGATAGTAGGATGGTGACAGCAGGTAGTTATGGTTATGCAGACTTTTCCACTCAAACACCAGTGTATAACAGGTGCTACAGCAAAGCTATGTTATTGCAAATTTCTCTTAGGATAAAAGAGCTTCTTCACAGCCACATTTTTACATATTTGATGAATACATTCCAGGTACAGTGCTTAACAAATTTATTAAACCACCTGTCATAAAAACGAGAAAGACCATCCAGCATCACAAAGTGCTTTAATGCGGGCTCTTTCCTTTGCTGTGAGTTCTCGACGTTTTACCACTTTGAAGAGGAGTGAGGAATTTCAAACTGAATTCACGTTTTTATACCCAAATTGGAGAAATTTTGGACTTCTCTGAGAAGTCAGAAGTTAATCAAGCATAACATTCAACCACTGAAACATTTTTTTTTCTGTTTAGGAATGCAAGAAAATAACTGTAATTTGGCATCTTAATCATAAAAATAATAATAATGTGCTTTACTTTTTTTTTGTAAAACAGTAAATTCAAAAATTCATGGATAACAACAATAATTATATTTTAGTATAAAAAATATTTTGATTAAAGAGCTTGCACTGGTGGATTAACCATTACAGAAACATAAAAAATGATTTGGGTAATTATCAATACTGTTCATTTAGGGCAGCTGTGGCATAAACCTTTCATTGGGTGGTGATGTAATAAATTTGTTAAGCACTGAAGATGTGTCAGTTCAGAGGTTCTGTTATTGTGCAAGCTTACTCATGGGTTTGTTTACTGAAATTTTTAAACCTGCAATTATACATTTTTTTGGTTGCTTGAGGGCAGTTGCTGAAAACAAGCTGTGAACACAATATTGGAATATCATGACTTTTGCTAAATACCAATTAATTACTAACGTCATCCAGCACTTACTGAGCAACATTACAGAAAAAAAAAGTATTCCACACACTTTCACAATGTCCCAGTTTGCATTTAGTTATTAATACATTACTTTGAAATGTTGCAAGTTAAAATTAAAAGTAAGAATGATCATGCTAGAGCCATAGTGGTTGAAGGAAGCTTAGACGCTGGTGTCCAGACCCTAGGTACTACTAAGTACCTTAGGACACTACTAAGAGATATTCAGACTTAAGAGGTCTACATATTTTATAACCATGTCAGACAGGTTTTCAGTGAAATAATTTTCAAACAGGTATAATGCGTCCTCTCCTCCTGGTCCTTGTCTGCACATGAGCAGCTGAATTTGGATGTTGCTGAAGTTGTAGGGGATCTATGGCTTTTTTCACTAGAGAAAGTGCAGCACTGCAAATGATAAAGGTTGACTTTGTCACATTGCGTGGGAAATAGAATCTAAATTAGAGCCTATGATAACACCTAGGTTTTTAGCCTGGTGCCGGTCAATGATCGCTGGTGACTTTAGTTATTTCTGAATGTACTCCTGTGACAAATATCTCAGTTTTATCCTTGCTGAGCTGAAGTAAGCTCTGATTATTGTTGAAAAAAAAATAAAAAACACATGGAGGGAATCAGTAAGGCTTCTGGTGTCATGAGACACAGCAATGTAGAGTTGGGTATCATCATCGCAAGTGTGAAAATTAATGCCATGTCTTCTGATGACACTGCCAAGGGGCAGCATGAAACAGGTCCTAGGATTGAGCCTTGTGTCGCAGTTGATGTTCTAATTATGTGAAGAGTGTTTTTTGTGGGCAGCAAAAAAATTCTCTGCCTGTGAATTAGGACCTAAACCACTTGTCTCTGAGAATATTGTGTCAACTGTGACATGCACTCGGGTCAAGTAAAACAAGGACAGAGAGTTGTTTTTTTGTCCAAATCGATACTAACATCATTTACAACCTCTGCCAAGGCCATTTCTGTGCTGTGATGGGGCCAAAAACCTGAATGGAACTTTTCAAAAATGCAGTATGAGAAAATATAAACATTTAGCTGTTTAAAACCTAATCTCTCTAAAATCTAGTCTAAAATCAGAAGATCATAGGTCTAAAAGTTTGATTCAAGCTTGTTTTTCTTCAGAAGTCTTACCATAGTGCTCTCAAATGCAGTTGGAAAAACACCTGTTCAAAAAGAGGGTAATCTAATGTATCACTTCTCATGTTAGTGATACCAGACCCGATGGTGGTTGTCTTGCCCCTGAAGTGTGCCACAAACTTTTCAAATCTGGTTGTCAATGAATGGTTGTACCAAACATGACCTGCCCTTGACCCACACAGACGTGTTTAATAACCTGCAGGTTAACCAGTCACACAGATAACTATGGTGTTGAGCTTACTGGCAATATCCCCATTATGCACTTTTTTTCACTCCACTCAGAATAGGCTGAAGCCTCCCAGTATTACTTTGAACTTTATCAGCAGGTGTAGTGAAACTGGCAAACCAAATCCGTAATCTTTTCAAAGCGTAGCACAACTCAGCCAGGTAACACTTCACTTCTTATCCCAATTAGTCACACCAGTGAATATTCATAGCAAAACGGCGTTCAGATCTTTAAACTCTCCCCTAAAAGCTGTTTAATTCACTGAATAAATCATCCACAGCCCAGGCATAATTAGTGTCGCACTAAGAGACTGGGAAAGTTGAGGTTCTGAGGTGGCTCACAGGCAAACACACACAAACAAACCAAACTCTGCAGATGAGGGTGTTGTCTAGGGGCAGTTTGCTGTAGTGGCTGCTCAAACACATGTTGTGATCCAGAGGGCATAAATGCTAAGTGCAGAGGGTAGTAAAGGCTACAAAGTCACAACACTGCAATGCACAAAATGAGAAAACATGAAAACATGATGTCACAGCAGACATTATAAAAAATTTGTGTTCTTAATTTTTTTTTAGCAATGCTTTACTATCTAGCATTGTTAGCAATGTTTAGTGGTTTTACTCAGCTATTATTTTTTAAGGCAAGCAACATCATCATCCACAGGCAGTGCTTGCAAAATTAAAGCACTGAGAGCTTTAAATGGCCAAGCGTGCCAGAATGGCTGAAATCAGCTGTTTTAAAAGGGACTCAGAGAGGGGAGAGCAAGGGATCAGTAGGGCAGCAGGGCTTTATCAGTCAAAGCTTCAGCCATAGTCGCCTTAGATCACGCTTCTGTCTGACCCTAATATCCTCTGCCACTCGTGTTGGCCTCTGGGCCACAAACCCCAATGGACAAACATAACTGTCTAAAATATGCTGAGTCTCTCAAACCTTCTTGTGCCACAGGACACTGCGGTTGAATTTGAAGCAAATTGTCAGACATGTTCTCCTGCTCTTCAGTGCATCCTTGATGTCTTGATGTCTACTCCACAAAAAACAAAAGAAAAAAACAAAGACCGGCCATATCCTTCCAGAAATGTATCATCAGCCAACTGTTGTTTGGCGCGCTCATGATTCCTCAGTCCATGATATTTATTTATAAATTTATAATAACATCACAAAATTTAGAGATTTTAATATGATTTATATGACATTTAGAATCACTAGATGTTGCACAAAAACATTAACAGTTTAGACCAAATGAACTGGCACTTTGGCCACACCTCCCACTCCCTTTGCATTTTATTCACAATCAAAAGGAAGCTATATACAGCTCTGCAAAAAATTAAAAGACCACTGCAAATTTTTCAGAAATCAGCATCTCTACATATATGACAGTCATTCCATTCCAGTGTCTCTTGAATTCCAACACAAGCACACCTGTTTCTACCTAATAAGGTACTGACCATAGCGGACTGGAGTAACGTCATCTTCTCTGATGAGTCTAATTTCCAGCTTTGTCCAACAGCTGGTCGTCTAATGGTTAGACGGAGACCTGGAGAGGCCTACAAGCCACAATGTCTCGCACCCTGTGAAATTTGGTGGAGGATCGGTGATGATCTGGGGATGCTTCAGTAAGGCTGGAGCCAGGCAGTTTCGTCTTTGTGAAGGACGCATGAATCAAGCCATAACAAGGTTATCCTGGAAGAAAACTTGCTGCCTTCTGCTCTGACAATGTTCCCCAACTCTGAGGATTGGTTTTTCCAGCAGGACAATGCTCCATGCCACACAGCTAGGTCGATCAAGGTGTGGATGAAGGACCACCAGATCAAGACCTTGTCATGGCCAGCCCAATCTCCAGACCTGAACCCCATTGAAAACCTCTGGAATGTGATCAAGAGGAAGATGGATGGTCAC
>VUQI01051864.1:0-19670 GCA_015106735.1 Paratilapia polleni | reverse complement strand
CCTTCAGCTTTCAGGCCCCTCTCCTGTGGAACCAGCTCCCAGTTTGGATTCGGGAGACAGACACCCTCTCTACTTTTAAGATTAGGCTTAAAACTTTCCTTTTTGATAGATTTTATAGTTAGGGCTGGATCAGGTGACCCTGAACCATCCCTTAGTTATGCTGCAATAGGCCTAGGCTGCTGGGGGCTTTCCATGATGCACTGAGCACTTCCTCTTCCTCACTTCCTTTCACTCTCCATGTGTTTATACACCACTTGCATTTAATCATTAGTTATTATTCAACTCTGTCTCTCTCCCATAGTGTGTCTTTTGTCCTGTTTCCCTCTGCTCTCTTCTGTTTCCCCTCACCCCCAACCGGCTGGGGCAGATGGCTCCCCCTCCCTGAGCCCGGTTCTGCCGGAGGTTTCTTCCTGTTAAAAGGGTTTTTTTTCTTCCCACCGTCGCCAAGTGCTTGCTCATAGGGGGTCGTTGCATTGTTGGGGTTTTCTGTCTAATATTGTAGGGTCTGTAGCCTACAATATAAAGCGCCTTGAGGCAACAGTTGTTGTGATTTGGTGCTATATAAATAAAACTGAATTGAATTCAACTGAACTGGATTGAATTGAATTGAATTGAACTGAACTTGAATTTCACAAATAATGGCAACCTAAGTCGAGGTTCTGACCAGGATTTTTTTAGTTATTGAATTATGAAGACATTTTCAAAATGTCATATTTGCCAGTGTGAATTTGCTATATAATTGGTTTAAAACCTCTCAAGAGCTACTCATCGGCTTTTCAGAGCTTCAGACTACAGCTCATAGTTACCAGCTGCAATGGTGTTGCTGCTATTGTTTTCACCTTGTGAGTCTGAGTATGAGTGAGTGTGTGTGCATTTTTAATCATGGCATATTATGATCCATTGGACACCTGGCGGGAACTAGCACAAAGGCGGCTTTGATTGCTGTGGCAGGTTTTTAAAGCCTGTCTGTCTGTCTGTCTGGAAGTCCGTGGACAGATATTGTTGATGCAATATCACATTCATGCATGAAGCAGTCAACAAATTTTACAGGTTTGTAGGTGAAAATGTTCAAAAATGGTTGTGTTTTAACCCATGAGTACTGCATGTTCATGTAATGATTTAGTAATTATGACATTATCACACAAGCGTATCCTACCTATAGACCTGAAACAGTTTAATCTTTGTAATAGGACCTAGGTTGCAGTACAACAGGTGGTTGTTGGGGGATGATGTAACCCCTGCCAGCCTGGTATTGGATGTAAATGTTGATCTTTCATCACCTGCACTATCTCCTACTAAAAAACTCTTGCCTCTTCTCAGTTTATGTTTTGAGTTGTTTTTGCTGACAGATGTCCGATGCTTGGAACATCTAGAGAGAGTTTTCAAATCAGAAGTAGTGAGCACTTAGCAGAGATCTTAAAGACCTTAACTTAATACTTTGATATTTTGGAAACACTCCAATTTACCAATTTACCGTGCCAAGAGTTAGAAAAAAGATCATTACCATTCTCCTGTCCATGTGTAAATGTACAGCCAGCAGTCAATAAGCTTAGCGTAGCATAAAGACTGGAAATGGGGAAAGCCTGGCTTTGTTGACAGGTAACAAAATCTGCTGTTAATTAATTAATCTTTTAGTTGCCAAAAATGGTAAAAGTCTCATGATCTTCATCATCATCATTGATTGGCTCAGAATATTCATCTGTGGTGCTAAACCAAAATCATATAACTCCAGTGTTGAGTACCCAAAGGTAAACACGTAGCACTTGCACAAAACTTCACGGAAGAAGTTGACAAATCTCAATTTCACTAGTTTATTTTGGTCATCTCAGCAAACATGCTAATGTTTTGGCCTTGTGGCCTTGGTGAAATTGAGAGCTGTCAACATTTTCCCTGAGATTTTGGCAAGTGCTACCTGTTTACCTTTGGGTACTTGAAATTGGTCTTATCATGTGTCCTAAGTTCTATATAACAAGGGATTGTATATGTGGTCCACATCATAATCCATGAAGCAGTTGAAAGATCTGAAAAGGTCAAGAATGAACTTTCATGCTTAAGTGGAGCCATTTATCTACTAATTTACCAGATACCAGAAAAATAATTAGTAAATAACTTTTCAAAAGTAATCTCTTTTCAGAACAGAAAATTTGGCTTCCATGTAAAGCTTGTATTCATTTAAACTAGAGTAATTTATAAGGTACAACATGATGCTTATAAAATGTGAAATATTCCATCTAACACAGCTACAAACACAGCAGGTAATTAAAAATAAATGCATATCTCTGCTTAATTCACTTTAGTACGATCACCATATTACAGTAGTGGCTGTTTGTGTGCATGAGAAGAAGCTTATTAGACAATCTACAGCCCATTGGCTTCAGCAAGAGTTCCAAATGAATAGAGGGAGCCCTCATATTTTCCCTGCTTATCATTTGCCATGTTTTTCAGTTCATTCGAACATGAACATGGAAAAGAGAAAATTAACTAACCTGATTGTTATCATTTGATTGACTTAGAGTCCAGAAAATACACACCCTCCACTTGGATGCATTTAGTTCCATTTACAGAGCAAATTTAGATGATAAGTAGTACCTTTACTTTTTATGTCGTCATCAAAACCAGAAATTCTGCATGATTTTTTGTGTGATAAAATCTGGTGTAGCTCTATTAATCAAATTTCTTCATTTCATTTTCTCAGTGTTTGGGCAAATTGTTTACAAAACCAAAATATAGGTATTTGAATGTGTTATTTGAGTCAGGTGGACAATTAAACTCACTGTAAGATGCAGAATAGGAGTACTCATTAAGTATGTGTGGTTGTTCAAATGAGCTGGGAATGACAACTGGTGGTAGTGGAAGGTAGAAGAGAATCAAACACCAGATGCCAGACCTGCTATCAATTTAAATATAATTGTACAGCACTCTCATCCATGCATACAACCACTCATTCTGTGCTCATTTATCATTTAACAGAATTGTAGGAATTTAGAGAGGAAATAGAAGCTATATCTATATATCTATAGCTATATCTATAGGCCCATTAATAATAATCATAACCTGGAATAGCCACAGATTCCATGAGACACATTCATTAATATTCTTAATGCTTTGATATGATTTATTGAACTACCGTCTATCACGTTACAGTCTGAATGTCATATTTAAATTTTCTTTTTTCAGTTAGTCATAAACTTAGTCCACACTTTCTTCTTTATGTCAGTGATATAATAGGTTGATATTTATTCTGTATACTGTATGCCAATCATTGCTGTTTACATACAGAGGAGCGGTAGTAGTTAGAGGCAACTATAGTTAAGCCAGTAGTGCCTGATCAGGGAAGGCACATTGCAAAGTGCAGCATAGATAGAGGGGTAAGTGGGGTGAGGAAAAGGCTAAATTTGCTGACACAATCAATTTCTGGTTTATACAAATTAAAAGAGGCAAGAAAGGGGGATTAAGCATAAATTTAACTTTCTCCAAACAAGCCAAGTCTTAACCGCAAAAGAATAAACAAGCGCAGACTGCAGAGGTAGACATAAGAAGATATAGATTTTAATATCTTTATAAACATTTTTGTACTGTTGTTCTTTGATGATAACTTACTGAACAATTTAATTATGGCGAAGAAAAAAAAGATTAATAGGCATACAGTAGAACAAGAAAGAGGAGGTGAGGGATTGTGCATTAACAAATAAAAGGTTCTAAAAATATAACATGAAAAATAAAGAAATCACCAGAAAATAAAAAAATGTAAATACTCCTCCTGACAGGAGGAGTAAAAAACCCTGTTATCATCATTGATGTCACTGATATTGTTTTTCTCATAGTAATACAGTAAATGATTAATATCAGCACTGCAAAGTCCTCCTGTCTCCATCGTTACTGGTACAGTTCACATTAGTGATACTGTCTTATCAGTACATTTTAGGGAGGCACAACAGCTCCAGCAGTACAACATGTCCTGTAATAGTCCACCTCCAATCTGCATTTCACTCCATCTCCTTATTACTTCAGAAGCGATTGTCTTGCTCTTAGATCTCTACATCCATGAACAATCGCATCAGTTAATAAAGAGGAATAATTCTCACTGCATGATCCCAGTTTTGCCATGCTCCATTCAAATTGTTCTTTTAAACGCTTATTGATCACAAGAGTTGCTTAAGGTACGCACACATTTTTTTTTTCTAGAGTCTTGTTCTCTTGTCCCTTTGAAGATAAGTGATTCCGAAAAAATGTGCTCCTCATGTTCTCAATGAGGCAGGGATGTCCTCATTGAGGAGGGGTCATTTAACACATCCTCACTGGGAAACAGAGAAGCCCCCATTTGACCCTTGACCCCTAAGGCTCCTGTGGGCCCTGCAGCAGGGATCCTTTTCTAGGTCCATTTCGTGTCTTAGAAAAATCAAATGAACAACATCTGACACAAGATATAGACAAACTCTTCATTATTCACAGCTTGATCTCCCAGAGACGCACACTGCTTCCCAAGCGAATGAAAATAGCGGATGGCAGTCCTCATCATCTCGAAACAATTAGCAGCTTCGTCTTCAGTTGCACAGGAGAGAAGTGGTGTAAACAAAGATGTCAGAAAGAGTTGTGTACAAATGCTGTTAGGCAGAAGGTATAGTACCTGAAAAAAGCCAGCATTATGTAGAAAGTAGGTGTTACAATTTGTTACGGCTTCATATTGTGTATGAGCTTACTGGTTGTTCTTTTTATGGCCATAAAAACATCTGTGGCTATAGATTTTCACTCTGCAGTGAGAATGGCAAACCCCCGTGTTTCATATTGACTCACAATTTATTGCCATGCTTACACTTTACCTCTTTGTTTTTTGAGAAACGCATCGAATTGTTTGGACCTGTTGTTAGCAAAGGATGCAACAGAAAAACACATTTGCCAGATGGGATGAGAGTAAGATGAAACTTACACTGGAGGCTTTACAGGTTCATTGACTTTTCATTTATACTCAAACATAAAGCTCAATGGGGCACTTGAAGACCTGCTTATTTCAGAGCCAACTAGCTAACAAGTTTTACTTTGCTAGCTCCATCATCTCTTACTTTTTTGTTCTCTTTTCACCAAATTTTGGTTATCAGAATTCCAGCTTACTTAAAAGAAAACTTAAAACATATAAGACACAAATACACACAATGATTAAATCATATTGGCATTGGCAGTGCAAGCTTGGTCTGCATTTACTTGTCATCATTCTCAGTCTCTTCAATTTTTGTGCTGTGAATTTTTCTGTTGTTGATGTTTGATGCTTTGATACCTGTTTCAGTTTGAACAGTAAAGCTCCCTACACTACATTTACACATATAATCAATTCACACACATACATAAAAAGACACTCAGGCCTTGTAGTGCAGGAGCAAGAGAGCGTCTGAGGGCTTGTTTTTTGTGATTAGCATTGGCTAAACCCTCTGAAGGTCAGCGGAGAATGTAGTCAGTATTTGTCGCGATCAAAGCCACAAAGAGGGCATTGACATGTAGTAAAGACTGGGGTAAGGTTGCCCTATTGTTGGCTTGTTGAACCCCACTAGGGGGGCGAACAGTGGTCCGGGGAGTACACTTGTGCTTCCTTCTTGTGACTGTGCCATCTGGGGATGTGTGGTCATGTTTTCCCCCCTCTGTGAAATCTGGGGAGGAAGCTTCCTTGTCTGACATGACCTCTTTTGAGTGGTGAACCTCATTGTCACCCTTCCCCTTGCTTGCCCTGTTACGAGGCTTTGTGCAGTTTCGCGAACGGCCAGGTCTCGAGGGATGCACTATGTTGGTCTGCCCTCCAGAGCCCAGTGCTACCCCACGATTCATAGATGGATTCACTGTGCCAGATAAATTGTTAGTCTGGGCTCTGGACTCTGAGCTAGGAACAGTTGGTGAACAGTTGGGGAAGTCCTCCTTGCGCAGCTCCTTGAGGTCTTTCCCAACCACATCATCTGGTGACTGGCAACCCACTGAAGATGTCGAACCTCTGAAACGTTTCAACCATTCCCATAATGACAGGGCCTTGCAGTCACATGACCAAGGATTGTCATTGAGCCGTAGATATTCCAGGGCGGGCAGCGTTTCCAAGCACTGTCCAGACAGCTCTATCAGGGAGTTGTTGAACAGGTAGAGGGTGGTGAGACGTTTTAGGTCATGGAAGGCCAAACGGTCAACCCACTCTATCTGGTTTTGGTGCAGAAGCAAACGGTCCAAGGCTCGCAGACCTCTGAAAGTGTTCTGGTTAAGGCTCCACAGACGGTTTCCATGCAGGAATAGGTGGCTCAGGTTGTGGAGATCCATAAATGTGTCATCCTGCAGGTACTTCAGATGATTATCCTGGGAAGATACAAAACCAAATTACAATTTGTGGGGTCTTTACCCTAAAATATAAAGCACCTTGAGGTGACTGTTGTTGTGACTTGGCGCTACTAAATAAAATTGAATTGAATTGAATATGGAGTTATAGCATTATTCATTCATTACATACATACATGTATATCACTGTACTGTATTATTGACTGTTATGTCCACACCCCACAACTACATTTTGTGATAAATATCATGGACATTGTGTTCCCAAATTATTACTCAATCTGTGATCATCTGCTCAAATTCAAATATCTCAGTGAATAAGCACATGCCCTGTCTTTACTCAGTTAGAGCATTCCTAAATCTACTAATGCAAGATTAGCTTGACATTTAGTTGATGCATCAAAGTCACTGTGAATTGACACAGAGTTTAGGATTAATCCATGTGGGTCATATTTGAATGAATTTAGGTATCCAATTAGTCTTTTTTTCATACAAAATTGACAGCATTGGTAGTTTTATTGATGGTGAAATAAACACAGTAATGACAAATTGTGTATAAGCATACCTGCAAGTAGAGATACTGTAGATTTCTGAGGCCTTGGAAAATGTTATTTGGAAGTGAACTGAGCCCACAGCGGTACAAGTGAAGTGCGTTGAGGCGACTCAGCCCATGAAAAGTGTCTTCAGCCAAGGAGCGCAAATGGCGGTTGTCTCCCAGATCCAGCTCCTCCAGCAATGTGAAGCCGTGGAAGGTTGATGGCTCAATGTATGTGATGTTGTTGGAGTAGATCCAGAGAGTGACAGTGTTGGTGCTGAAGTGTCCCCGTAGTAAGCGATGGATCTTGTTGTTCTGTAAGAAGATGCGCTCGCTGTCGGGAGGAATTCCGTCAGGTACTGACAGGAAGTTGTGGGCTTGGCAGGAGACGGTGCTGGGTGCACTGTAGCAGATACAGTGACGGGGGCAGGACCAGGAAAACTCAAGCCCACAGAGAACCAGCAGGAACTCCAGACCACAGCCTACAGTGAGAACACACACATATACAAAGAAAGACAACAAGTAAAAATTTAAAAATTAAAATTTTTGATTTGATGTGTGACTTAAAGCCCCTTTATCTGTTTCAGTACTTAAAAAGGTTAAATACTGCAACAATCAGTGTTGGGTGTAAAGGGTTACAAAGTAA
This sequence comes from Paratilapia polleni, assembly GCA_015106735.1. Lineage (NCBI taxonomy): Eukaryota > Metazoa > Chordata > Actinopteri > Cichliformes > Cichlidae > Paratilapia > Paratilapia polleni. Next base: position 12,189 of record VUQI01051864.1, on the reverse strand, counting down.
CACATTATTGTAATCACATGACAATTTTCAGTAACATGATGTAAAGCATTCCTGCACTAACTTCAGTAATCACATTAGTTACAGTCATGTTGTTACTTGCATTACAAAGATTCTTCAATTATCTGCAAGATCGGCAGATAGAACAAAACCCCATCAAACATGCCTTTTTCTTGCTGCACTTCCGCTACAATTTCAGTTTGTGTGCAGGGAGGAAGAAAACAGGTCTACAGCTTTTGAGGACTGGAAATATGGACATTACTTTTATTTTTATTGCACAAAAGGACAAGAGCATGATGACAAAACACAAATTGATTCGGGGACAGAAACAACTGCATACTAACACAACTGCTAACACAACATCAACTCTTTGCAAGCATCTGCACAGACAGCATGCTAACAAAACACTAGCGAAGAACCCAGAGTGATGTTAAAGCTGAGTGTATGCCGACCCGAGCCCAGCAGCCAGGGCCTGAGCTTCAACAGGTAACAAAGGCAGTGATGAGCAGTCAGGCTTGTAGCATTGTGGCCTCCATTTCTACCTGTACATGTTTCCACGGTAGAATTACAGTTGCAATGTTTTTGAAGTCTCTTTGGGCTGGTTTTCAACTTTGCTTTGTGTTGTTGGCTTTGTGTTCAAAGTTAAACACTAAAAAAAAAAGATCTTGTGTGTATTCTCATTAGGACAGGGATTTTGTGCCAGTGTGTGGGACTGTAGCCTAAGGTTTATACTGTTAACTGGTAATTATTTGACAGTGCATTTCAGGGCATGTTATGGAATAACGCGAAAGTAATGTAACGAGTAGTGTAACAAATTACTTTCTCTGGGGAATAATTAAGTAACGTAATGCATTTCTTTTTAAAAATGCAGTGGATCAACACTTTGACTACAGGATGTAAGAATGCTGGTTGACTGGTCCGAACACTACAACAGCACCACTTTACTGGCTGCCTATCAATAACGATCAATATGACCAATACTGTACACGTCATGTCACACAGTTTAGAAGTTACATGGTGTGTTTTGACTCACTGAAAGTAATGTGTAAAACATTACTTTTTTGAGGCATGACCCCAACACTCAAAACGATCCCTGGCTATACTACTGGGTCTGTGAGGCTGTACTTGCACCTAAAGTTAATGTAGGTGTGCTAACATTCTTTAAGTTCCAGTGCTAAAATGCTCATGGTAAGGCGGTACGGTATAATTTTCACAGTTTTGGCATGTTTGCTATTTAACAGTGAACACAAATGTATATCTGACTGATGAGAATGTCCTGGGTTTTTAATGTGTTTAATAAAGAGGATCACTGAAGTCAAGAGAATTTATCCTCTTTGGATCTTTCTCTGGGGAATAATAGTCCAGTCGATTCATGGACCTGGTATTTCACTCCAAAGCACAAATTTCAAATTTTTCACAGTAAATGCTTGGCAGTATATCCTATACTGCTTTTCATGTTTCATTCTGAACCAAAAGGCTGGACATTCAAACAGACATACTCACCCTGCTATCTCTATATCCACACCACTACTGTGGGTAAAAATTAGCATCATATTGAAGTTGTACAACACAGTTGAAGAAAACAACAACACAGAATCCATGATTTTGCCACTATTTCATCATCTGTTTCTGTGCCAGTCAAGGACATGCATTGCTCATTATAAGTCCATTATGGGCTTTGTTTTAACATTGCAGGGACATTGTCTTTCTCATTGTTCCTCTGAGTGTGTACACATATGGACCTTCTCGCTCACAGTTTGCAGCCCAAATCAGATAAGTTTGTTTAGGCCCACAATGAGGAGTCTATTAAAGACAGCAAACAATAACACCTGCTCCACTGAGTCACAAGATGTCTCAGTGAAGCTGACTGAATCCCTGGTGCAACACTTGTCTGATTCGACACATATGCAGCTATTTCAGAAATTACCCTTTCCAATACACTCCCACCTTTGAGAGATGTGCTATTAAGAGTCCAGTCACTTCTTTGAGTCCATTGGCACTTCTTTGCAGGGAGCGGAGGATGTGATCAGTCAGCTTGTGTTGTTAAATGGGGTGTGGAATGCTTATTTAAACTTGTAGTAAGCTACTCTGAGGCGCTTTCTGATCAGTGACATGATTCCCGCGATCCTTGAGATGGGAGATGTGACTTATCCACAGTCTCATCTAAAATCAGCACAACTCACAGCCCATCATGAAGGTTCCATCTGACAACCCCTGGCTGTCTTCTACCCAGTTTATAATTCACAGCATAGTGGAGCTGTGATTCACTGCCTCTAATCGATATGCCTCTGTTGCCTTTTAACTCACCCTATAATCCTGGGTCTTTTATGCTGGAAATTCAGGAGCAGAATTACTGTCCACCAAGAGACAGGGCTATTTATCTGAATGTATTTTCTTGCCAAACTGTGGCTAAGCTGTGACATTCAGCGTCTGACTCCACTGACCTTTAACAGTAATTCTCTGTGTCTAGTTGCAGAGCTGGAGCATGGAGCGGTGTGTCACCTGAACACGAGTGTGCTCTCTCGGGCACGGATCTAATCCTATTTGTTAAGCCCTGCCACTGGGCAACAATGGAAATGCATGCATCCTCCTGAACCAGAAATGTGCTCACTAAATGAGGTGATTCTTCACGGTTGAAAACGTCAAAAGGTTGAGTGTGTATTCATGTGTGCTGGTATACAGGTGAATATAATATTTTAGAGACCATGACATGTCGTGAGAGAACTTCAACAAACCTTATCTTTATTTAGACTTCTGATGTTACTGTGATGACCTGCATCAGGACAACCAGATTTTTAACACAATCAGTAACAAACAAGAGAGCTGTTTCACTCATTTGTCATTCTGCAGGTGTTTTTTATACCTCACTTTTTCTCTCTACTTGCAATTTCTATGACCATGTATCAAGCATGGCATCCACTGCCTGAGTAAATAGGTGAAAATCTTTGGCATTACCACTGGGAACACAGAGGTTTGCTTTATTTATCAGACAAATAAGACAAGACAGTAAATTCTCCAGCCACTCTTCAAGGAAAATTTGCATTACGCAGGATCCACCACATACTTGAGATGCAGCTTTCTAATCATTTCATTTGGTATGGGTGTCACAATTTATTAGTGCATTGACCTTTACAGAAGAAGCATTTTGAAGAAGAACTTGGAAAATAAAACAAATGTCATCTCTTTAATGCTTTTATATTTGTTATGAGATTAGATACCTATTTCAATCGCCTCTTTGTAGGAGTTTTTCATAAAACTGATCTTATCACTGAAGTAACTATTTTCTGAGGCCTTAAACTATTTCCATTAACACCTTACTTCATGCATGTCTTCAACAAAATTATCTGAGCAGGCAAAAGACAGTGATAAGTCTGGTACATGGGGAAAGCGAGGGGATGAGAATGTAGATGCTGCTTTGATAGGGAGACAATTTGAATCAGTGATCTGCTAATCATGTTGGACACATAAGGATGCGCCTCCTCGCCTCTCACTCTCCTCAGCTTGTCAGGACAAAGTAATAGATTCTTTACCCTGCTAAATTTGTTCCCCTAAAATGGCTGTTTTTTTTCTTTACCACTTTGCAGAGAGAAAAAAAAAGACTTGAGAAAAAATCATGGTAGGTGTAATGTTTATTCCTTCCCTATGAATAAAATGTTTTAACGTCAGCCCAGATGAGGCTTTAAATTACATGAACATACTGTATAATGTGGATGCTCCTTTGATGGTGAAACAATCTGACATAATCTCTTCTCCATGCATATTTAGGCTCAAGGGAGCTCCAAACACCTTTTTCAGTGCTTTCAGCCACGCTCAGGGCATGCGTGCTTTGTTTTGCAGCTGGCGTAACATGCATTTCCACTATTTCCACTGGAGACTTTAATACCTGCCAGCTCACTGATCTCAACACACCATGTACTTACGCCACTAAACACTACATGAAATACAGACGGAAGTATAATTGCACACATGCACTGATTCACTCGACGCCACATCACATAACGCATGCATCTGGATCAGGAATGAGGCAGATCATGTCAGCATGACAAGCATAAAAGGCTGAATGACTCTTGCTTATAGAGGTTTACAATAGGGAGACTGGGTTTCGGCACAGAGGAACAAATAAGTATTATGTGGGAATGCTGACGTTAAATGTAAAAAAAAATAGTGTTTATCGTAACTGCATTGTGTGCTCGCACAATAGGCCGTTCAGCTCAGACTGTATTATATAAATAGCTTTTGGACATGACAGTGCATATATATGCCAATAGTGCCTATTGGAATTTGGCTGAATAAAGGCAAGGCTCTGAAAGAGAGATAATGTGTTTTTGGAAAAGGAAAAAGCACAGCTATTTCTGGTAGGAGCCTGGCCTGTCTATTAACACTTGCGTCTTTCACCTTCCAGTCTCCCCATGAAGTTTCCCATCCCCCCATTTTCACCCCCCCTACAGACTGATGAGAGAAGATATTGATAGCTCTTCAACGAGACAATCACGTTTACCCCCCCGACCATCATCATCACCGAGTTCTTTTTTTTTTCTGTGACGGTGTAGAAATAGAAAAAGATAAATAAATGAATAAAACAGAATGGCACGGGTCCCCTGACAGACAATGAGAGGTGACTGTGTAGAATATCAATGAAACATAGTTCACACTAGCTTTGCCCTCATGAATAACACATCTTTGCTAATAGGAGAGAAATGGTACGTCTGTAAAGCCGTGAGACTCTGCCCATCATTAGACTGGACAAACTCAATTTCCTGTGTCTCTCCAAAGACCTTGATAAGCTCTCTGGTGTTTTTGCTTCTACTATTGGCTGGCTCTAAATAATGTCTCAGCTCACTTGGCACTCAAAACATGTTTGCAATCATGCCCATGCATACAGTGGTCAATAATTATCAACACCGGATTTTTGAATACATGATCACATCTTCTGGTGAGCCTTCATATATATATATATATGTGTGTGTGTGTGTGTGTGTGTGTAGGTGGTTTAACAGACTTGGAAACAATTTTAACAAGACATGAGATTGCAGTGAAACTTAACCTCTTTAAGTAGTGTTTTTATATTCAATCCCTTTCTGTTCATATTAATTTATATAGGCCTTTCATAGCAACCAGAACAATGCTGTAAATAGAACATCAGCTCCTGACATTTCCAGTGTGGGTCAGTGAGTGCATATTTATTTTAATTAGCGAAATTGGAACAAAAGCACACATGCAAGTATTTACTGTTCAAAGAAAAAGAAACAGCAGTAATGGCACAAAAATTATACTTTCACTCAAGCTATTTCTCATTAGCATTTTTAAAGAATTTCTCTGTTGACTTGTTAAAAGCACTGATTACTGCCATTATTCTCCGACTGAACAGCAAACTCACACATGAAATCCCCCGCCAACAGCTGTGACTGGCAACACTTGCCTGGGAATATTTGTTTTTTTTTTCTCTATTTTACAGTTGACTGCAGAATGTTATAGATTTTGTCTCATTTGCCATTTCCCGACCCCACTGCAGGCAATATTGCCTCATAAGGTTGCATGACTATTCTTCTGGTGAATGAAATGAAAATGGGCGAGAACAATGACAAAGCTGAGAACTTTTAGAAATGCAGAAAATAGAAAGTTTTCAGAAATACAATGCGTCTCTGTGATATTCTTCTTGTGCAGAGGCATCAGCAAACAGTGATTGATTCCTGTCTGTACTAGAGCAGAATCTTAACTGGTCTCATCTAAGATATTATGCAGGAAATCAATTAGTTTTTATCTTAATTGACCTTATCACTTCATAAAAAGACTTTGGAGAGTCAAGATCTATTAAAAATATTCAGAGGACTAAATTAAATTCCACAAGTTGTTTGTCAGACCAGCAGGGCTTTTGCTGTTGATTTACATTTGGTTGTTCTATTCCATGTTTTATTCCTGTGATTTGTTCCATGCGTATCAGCACAGTGTGTGCTGTGAAACTGTAAGCTGTCAGCAATCTTCCACAGTGTGACCACTTCCTGCACATTAATTATAATTTGATCACTCTTCTGTCTGTTTGGCTTCCTTTCAAGGGACAGAATGGCTTCATGTTACTGATTACATCCCTGCCAAGAGAGAAGAACAGTAAAAGTAAGGAGAGCAGGTGAAAACTGAAGCCGAGTCACATAGCAGGCTGGCACAGACTGCCAAATTATGTCAGGGTTATATAGACCATTGTATTTCCCACATGACTGATATTTATAACTTGCCAAGTGCTATATTATGGCTGTTTGGTATTGTTAGCAGTACTGGCAGGTCAATTGTGTGGCCCTTGATAGATCTATAAAACAATGACAGAGGCCTCTCTCACTTCACAGTGCAGACAATTGCAACTGAGGATGTTGTTGCTTAGATGCTACACAGCACACAAGCACATAAAAAAAAGCAGGCAAACCAGAAGGAAGTTAAACATAAAGTAGACAGACATTATGTGAGTGACAGCAGTGTTTCTCAGTTCAGAGGGCCTAAAAATAACTCACCAAAACAAGCATGTATAGACTAATGAAAAAGATTTGTGGAACGTGTTCCGGTATATAAAGCTCAGTTATTTCAAAGATGGAATTCGAAGATGCTGTGAAGCCAGGCAGAGAGGAGGAAGGCTGATGGCTGAGCTATAACGTGTTAATTAACAGACTTAAGTGCTAATTCCACTTGCATTCTGAACAGCATCTGTACCTGCTGCTCTTTTACACTTCACGCCTTCAGAGTATTCTGTTAAACATTTATAGATGCCATACATCATGAATGTACACGCAGGTGTAAATGCATACACACACTTATGCATGCATACAGCACATACACACCATCCGTGCATATTCTTAGACAGGCACACTAGCCAAAAATCACCACTGTTGACAGCAACACTATCAGCCACCAACTACATTCATTTATCATGACAGCACAAAGCAAAATGATTCAAATATATTGCACTCCCCGTGGCAGTATTGCACTGCACTGCCAAAACTAAACTAATGGTTCTGCCAAACCTATATAAATCATCCAAAGCGTATCCATATGTAGTTCACATACTGTACTTCTATTAAAGTGATAGAGAGCATTTATAATGCAATTACACAAATGGTGGAGTGACTAATAATTATCTTTCATATTGGCTCTCAAAGATGTTTACAGGCTTTAACTCTACAAAAGTAGAAAAATCTTTATAGTCTGGTTCTCAGTATAAATGGATATTTATACCTCCTCTGTCTAATTTTCACAGCACATTGAAAATTTTCTTTAAATTTATTTCTGAATGAAAGTGCAACTGTACATACATATTTATGAGATCCCAGAGGACAAGGACCTTTTTAGTTATTTTGAAGATTTATTAAAGATTTCTTTTAACAGTATCTTCATAAAACATACTTTTAGGCAATATTGCCAAAAAGCAGTTTGCTTTGAATGACACTACAGGAAGCAACATTGCTTGCACTGTTAAGACAACAAAACCTTTCATGATAGAGAGAGAGAGAGTTAATATGTCTAAATCAACCAAATGGAATGTGTTTTTGACAGCAATAGAATTAACATTTTTGGCTCAGTAAAAGTAGTATTTTGTTTACCTTATGTTATTTTATCTGTTAAAATAAGCTCTGACAAATTTAGGATAAATTAGTGATGGATTAAAGGAAGAATAGAAAGTAATTAGAAATGAATGCCAGAGAGGAACAGGTTCATAAAAATCAGCATCATCAATTACCTGATTTCATGCTCAAAGTCATATTCTCATACACCTCTGGACTGGATGCTATTTTTAGATTTTGTGCTTGTGCCTCAGCATTGTGGGATGGATCTCCTCCTCTAAGGGGCGATCTTAAAATGTAATTTTCATATTCAGGAACTGGATGAAATCACTGGGAGACAAATGGAAAATATGGCATGCCGGGATGCTCTACAGTTTGTATAGTTTCCTCTGAATGTCCTCTCTCAGAAACGTCAGAACTTTAAAGCAGAAGTCCACGTGGACAGTCTCACCCTGGCAAAGAATTCATGGTGCACAATCCGATGAATATTGAAAAAGTGACAAGTGCGTTCCTGGTCTCATTCCTCACCTGACGTGCTGCCTTTGTGCTTGAAAATTTGGAAACACGTCACTGAAAACTGCTGAAAACTGCTCAGTTATAGGTGTAGACCCAGCTCTCTTAACCAGTGGTAAACCTCCACATGAACTTAGGGTTAGTCTGAAACGGAACTTAATGCTTGCTCTCAGTGCAAGTTGCAGTGCCAGTGCTCAGAACAGGAGTTCCAGGGAGGAATCTAAAAATAGCAGCCGCACTGGATGCCATCTGGACATGCCCAAGAAGATGGCCTTGAATGTGAGAATATCCAAATTTAAATCAGATAAATCTCATATTTCTATTAATGGCAAAAAAAAAATCCACTAAAAATTTTGAGATTTAAAACTACTAACAAACTGCTGAAACCCTTGGACATACTATTACAAATGACTTTTTTTTAAAGACTGTTACCTTGCAAAATTGGTGATGCTGTATTAGGGCTGTGTCATATCATATCACTCACGATAATACTGGTATACATAAATTTTTATGTGATATAAAATTGTCATATCACAATATCAATGATATAGAGCCGTCATGTGTTTACATTCCCTTGTGTGCACAACAATGACACAAGCCCAGGCATGTCTGAGTAGGAGACCAGTGTGTCAGCCTCTGGTGACAAATTAATACCTAAAAAGGGAGGTACTCGAACAACCTTCAACAAAACACAATACTTTGCAAAATATCCAAAAAAACTGTTCCCTATAAAGGTGGAAACAACAAACATTCCTGGTTTTTTACTCAATAAAAACTGGTTTATTGAGTACAACCAGGCTATGAAGGCACGTGAGGAGCAGATACTAGCAGCTGGTGATGTGCGACCCAAAAGTAAACAAGTTACTTAACCGAGCATTGCTGCAGCACTCTGTAGTTGCACTCCACATGACAGGAAGAGCAAACAGTGGATGGAAATTACTGATATGGTTACATGGTGGAAAAGGAGCGCTTTAAGCTATTGGTTAAAAAGCTCAACCCAAGATACAACATCCCAGGTAGAAAATATTTTTAAAATTTTAATTTTATTATGTGGCAATATTGTGCAGGCTCTGAAGATTTACAAGGTTAAGCTACTTTAGTCATTGGAAAAATAAAGTGTTAAGCAGTTATTCCTTTATATAAAATTTTCATTGAAGACACTACCTAGGTTACTTTTGTGCTTACATTTGACTTATGCTGTGTCACTATATATAATGCTATGTCACGACTATTGCACTATAAAGCTGCTGCTGCTGCTGCTGCTAGAACCTTGTGGCAATAGATTAACACTTCAAATTATGTAATCTGTCATCAGTGACAGTAATTCAATTCAATTCAGTTCAATTTTATTTATATAGTGCCAAATCACAACAATAGTCGCCTCAAGGCACTATATATTGTGGGGTAAAGACCCTACAATATTAGAGAGAAAACTCCAACAGTCAGGTGACCCCCTATGAGCACGCATTTGGCAACAGTGGGAAGGAAAAACTCCCTTTTAACAGGAAGAAACCTAGAGCAGAACCAGGCTCAGGGAGGGGCAGCCATTTGCTGCGACCAGTTGGGAGTGAGGTGAAATAACAGTAGTCACTGGAAAAGAAGAATGGAAATTTAAGCATTCAAGATTTAGGATGCACAGGCTAACACTCCTTCCAGCTTCCTGTGCCACACACTTGATAATTCTTTGCAGAGTTTTTAGCTGACTTTATAGCTTCCAACAGCTGACTGGATGGATGTCAGTCAGCCTGGCTGGTCCAGTTGCTATGTCTTGTTCAATCATGCTCATGTATGTCAATGACAGAGTGCAGCACAGCCAATCATTGCCTGACTCTCTCAGAGTGACAGCTCAGTTGTAGTGATGCTGTGTGACAGTGAGCCGACAGATGGAGAGAAAAGGAGCAAAAAAACCCAAAAAAAGTCTACAGTAACTTAGTGTCCTCTGTTAAGGACACTACGTTACTCTACCGACTCCATGTAATTTAAGAAAGAAGTCATGGAAGAAGGAAGAGATTTTCAGTGGGAGGTTGCTTTTAAAGAGTGCCAATGCACATGGGAAAACATGTCTACAGGAGTTGTATTGCAGTTACTCTATGAACCGCAGGACCTGCTTACAAGCCTCGTGTCAGCAAGCATCTCCCCGATGAAGAAACTGAACAAGGCATTGAATCATTACCAGCTCCAGGGCTGATGCTCTTTAACTGACCCTGTGCTTTGATGTTTCTCTAGAAGGGGAACGCAAAGTATTGAAATTTCCCCGTGGAGTTAATAAATTAACACAGTGCTTAGAAAAGCAGAGCGAATGACCAGCGTGGGCCAAAAGTAAAAACGATTTCTTTCTCATTTTCACATTCATACAGCAACACAAAATACATAAACTATTATTTATAACATTCCAATCAGTCTAATAGCACGCTGATGTACCCTACAATTTCCTTCAATCTGCTCAGCTTTTATATCTCACTGCCCTTCATTTCACATACCTGTCAGCTGAAACACTATAATCTTAGCATGGATAACATGAGACCAGTTTACTGCATGGCTTAACAATGTTGCGCTAACAGGAATAATTTCATGTTATTTACTGGACGAATGTTCAGATTGTTTTTACCTATCAAATTGTCATTGTGTTGCTCTTTAGTTATCAACAAATACATTGTGTTGCTTTGTGTTTTGTTCATTCACATTATATCAATTGTTGTAATTAAAATTGCACCATGTTGATATATAGATATGATAATAGCTAACCTTTTAGATAGTCGCAATAGCACATTCCAGGTACAGAACATGCCACTAAAAGCGTTTTCTGATTAATGATTTAAAAGTTGCATAGCTCTGCTTTAGAGCCATCAGGTCAGTATAGATCCATGTCTACAGACAACGGTGGCATTTTCTAGTTCACTAATCTCCACCTCCTGGTAGCCCTTGCATGTTTCTTTTAAAACAAACTGTAAGGTACCTTCCTGCTGCAGCAGCTGCCTTCTTGCATACAAACCTCATGCGCCCTAGATTCAACAGATCAATTATTCATAGCAGGTGAGAGTTTGCTGCTCCATGTACATAGAGATACACACACACACACACACACACACACACATACAGAGAGTTTCAAGAGTCTTAACTAATGGCTTCAAAAAGACAAGGAGAAATGAAATAAATGTGAAATAAAGCAGAAGAGCATGAACAGGGAACAGCAATGCAATGTGGCTCATTAGTTCAAAAGATAGCAGGATGACCAAGAGATGTAGAGGACTAACTCAGTGGAGGTCAGAGCTGAAAGACAATCTCGAGGAGGACACGGTACACAATACAGGCATGAGTGCACACAGACGTTTGTACAGTACACTACATTAAATGCTACATACATAGGGTACAAATGAAAGCAATGACTCATGAAGTAAACAATGTGATACAGGTCAGCTGTGTTATATTTACAAATTAACATAAACGAACAAATGAGCAAATAGGCAAATGAAAACACCATCCAAATTCTGCCTTTAGAGTGTCAAATGCTCCATGCTGGTGAATTTAGAAAAGCTTGCTGTTTCAGAGGTTAGCCAATACAATCGTGAGCACTCAAAATTAAGTACAGAGTACCAGTGTCTCTTAGCAGCAGAAGGAAAATCCTAATAAGCTGTTTAAACCCTTGGTTTCCTTCAGATTTTTACAAATTTGTGGGTCTTGCCATTAAAAAAACCCAAAACCAGGACCCAGTGAATGTCTCCATCTAATTAAAAAACAAATCCTGGTAGAAAGGTTTTTAAACTTTTTTAAAGTTTTAAAGTGGCTCTCACTTGGTGTGGACTGTGGTAAGGTATCACTTCCTGTTGCATCGCACAGTGATGCTTGTTGTGTAGCTTAACTTGTGTAGCTTGATTAACTAACTACTAACTTTCACATAGTGACTTATTTTCATCGTGTAACCTACACGTGCTTTATTAATAGCACACTTCTGGTGAATCACCTGCAAATTTATATTCATGTCATTCACTCATTGTGTCTTTAGGGATTCGCTAGCTTAGCGTAGCTTTTAGCTTAGCTCGTAGCTGAATCACTGTCAGCATGGCTTCTCCTGTCTCACCTCTTTCCTGCTCTGTGTGTCAAATGTTTAGTTATTCCTCGGCCTCCTTTATTAATA
>VUQI01051857.1:0-15834 GCA_015106735.1 Paratilapia polleni | reverse complement strand
CCAATGCCAAACAGCTTACCTCCAGAATTTGGGAGTGGAGAGGATGGAATGGCCTGCCTGCAGTCCTGACCTCAACCCCATAAAACACTTGTGGGATCAGCTTGGGTGTGCCATCTGTGCCAGACTGACCAACACAACCACATTGGCTGACTTGCGACAAATGCTGGTTGAAGAATGGGATACCATCCCACAGCAATGTTTGACCAAACTGGTGACCAGCATGAGGAGGAGGTGTCAGGCTGTTGTGACTGTGTATGCTTCTTCCACATGCTACTGAGGCCCCTGTTTGTTAAATGAATAAATTGTTGAATTGCCAATATGTCTTGTTTCTTCAGACTTCAATCATCCAATCCAATAAACGACACCAAACAAGAGTCAAAACAGAATAAGCTGTTTGGCATTGGCAGAGAAGATTTGGCAAGTTCTTCATGAGCGCAGCCCACATACTCAACTCTGCTGCTCAACCCACAAATGTGGCACCATTTAAAGGGAAATTAACAGGATTTCAAACGGTATGAGATTTATTGCCAAGAAGCATTGTTACAACAAAGAAATAATTGACCAAACACAAATTTCCTTACTTTTGGTGCTAAGTTTATATTTCTACATAAATATAATAGAAAACATCTGATTTTCACACACAAAAAGTAGATAAAGAGAACCCAATTAAACAAACAGAATAATATTAGACTTTGTCATTTAATGACCTAGAAAAATTATCCAATATTACATATTCACAAAGCATTAATATAGAGCAGGATTAGCCTTTAAAATAAGAAAACCAAACAAAGACAAACGGACCGACAGGGAACTCCAGACTTTATTAAGCCTTTACATAACTAAGGAAGTATGGTCATGACTTTTGATTATTCAAAAATTATTCAGTCATTAAGTTATAAAAATAACTGAACAGTTTATGCAACTTTTTTTCTTAAAGTAAATATTTTCACTTGTTTTTAACAGCATCTAGTAGGATGTAATGTGCTCCTACTATCATTAAAACAACAAATTTATAACAACATACTACAAAGTATGAGGCGCTGGGTAAAGGATGTGTGGCATTTAACACAAGGGATATCCATAGTAAATCTCATGGCTATTAAGCAGTAGTTGTCAAAATATATCACATAAGTCAACCTTATCTTGGTGCTACAGGAAAAATGACATCACCAAGCAACTGTAAGATTTATTCTGCTGGGATTTTACTTGTCTCAGAATATTTTATGGCAATCCATTATAAATTTGTTGAGACACTAAAGTTTGTAACCACACAGGTCATGGCTAAGAAAATTTGCTGTTAAGAAAAAGCAACTGCTGAAAGTGTTGGAGTTTAGTTATATACTTAAAAAGAATAAAACCTCCTACACAGTCAGTCACTTTTACTGACTTTGTTAAAAACATTTAGATCATGAGCAGTAAAATTTAGAGAGATAAGCAGCATCAGTTTTGCATTTATTGAAATGTAAACTTGGGGAAAATGGAGCTGAATTTTAACAAGAAATCCATAATTCTTTCTGAATGTAAGAATGTTGAATTGAGTAAACTGATGAACCTAATATCCACTGCACCCTTTGAAATGAATGCCTGTGTGGGAAGAAGCTGGAGAGATTGATCACAAAAACTAGAAAACAAACAGATATTATTTCTGCCTGTTAGTTAGATTTTAAAATCTAAGCAGCCATCAGAAGATGGGTACACTGTGGTCATAAAGGGATGGACATGGTCAGCAACAATACTCAGGTAGGCTGTGGCATTGAAACAATGCTCTATTGGTACTAAAGGGCCCAAAGTGTGCCAAGAAAATATCGCCCACACCATTATGCCTCCACCAGCCTGAACTGTTGATACAAGGCAGGATGGATCCATGCTTTCATGTTGTTTACTCCAAATTCTGACTCTACCATCTGAATGTTGGAGCAAAAATCAAGACTCATCAGACCAGACAATGTTTTTCCAATTTTCTGTTGTCCAATTTTGGTGAGCCTGTGTGAATTGTATCTTCAGTTTTATATTTTTAGCTGACAGGAGTGGCACCCGGTGTGGTCTTCTGCTCCTGTAGCCCATTTGCTTGCAGGTTCAATGTGTTGTGCATTCAGAGATGCTCTTCTGCATATCTTGGTTGCAATGAATGGTTATTTGAGTAACTGTTGCCTTCCTATTAGCTTGAAGCAGTCATGCATTTCTCCTCTGACCTCTGACATCAACGAGGCATTTTCCAGAGAACTGCTGCTCACTGGATGTTTTCTCTTTTTCACACCATTCTTTGTAAACCCTAGAGATGGCTGTCTGAGAAAATCCCAGTAGATCAGCAGTTTCTGAAATACTCAGATCAGCCAGTCTGGCACCAGCAACCATGCCACGTTCAAAGTCACTTATATCACTTTTCTTCCCCATTCTGATGCTTGGTTCAAACTTCATCTAAACCATGCCTAAATGCATTGAGTTGCTGCTATTTCCATTAATAAGTAGTTGAACAGGTAAACTGAAGAAAGTGGCCTCTGAGCTTAGGTGTTTTCTTTTTTCCTATAACAAATTCATGTGTGTCTGGCTTTATGAAAAACAGTAAAAAAATATATTATCTTGGCTTACCATTCTGTTGGTCTTGCTTGCCAGTTATGAAGATGAACATTTAGCATATTTACAGCTACAACTCTACAGCATAAATATTCAAAAAAAAAAAACCCCACATGAGCCCCATACGATGGCCATGGAAGCAATCTGTAAGAGAAACTTTGTAGAAAGAAAATTGCGCTAATTTGTAACCATACAGTGCCTTCTATGGTCGGCTGCATAGTCAGACAAACATGCGTCTCAGAAGCAGTATTTTAAAAATATGAACCCATTTCTCAAAATTTTTTTTATTTTAAATCAAGTAAATTATATCACAAATCTCAACAGTACGGCTCCATGCAGGAAAAACAAAACATTTTATCAATAGCCACTAAAATATTGCTACTGGTTACAACAAAGTTAAAAAATTATTGCTGACAAAAACAAGAAATAACTACATAGAGCTTGAAAAGGATTGGCATGGCAATGAAAGTGATATATGGCTGCTATACCTGAATGCATATAACAGAAGCAATTGGCCAAGCTTAACTGTTGGTGGCTTAATACATTTTGTTGAAGTTAGAAGATATTGTATTAAAAAGAAAAAATCTTTCTTTGTACCCAGTCTCACGCTAACTTTATTTCTTCCAAATGACTTTATATTGTCAATATTCTCAAAATTATGTGCCCGTAATCTGCCATCCTCCACCTCACCATTATTTTTCCTCTCATACACCCTCCCCATCCCTCTTCTGCCCACCTCTTTCTTCTCCCGCATCACAGCATAAGGCTACTTAACAGCATCTTAACTCCAGTGATAAACAACAGACTAGTCATTCTCCTATCAATCAATATCCCTCCATCCCTACTCTGAGCCTCAGAGGCTTTGCAATTTCTCAGTCCTCTTGAGGTCAGATTTACTCCCTTCCTCGCTGTCTGTGCTGGCTTATTCTCTCCTCGCAGCTTCTCCCTTCACTAAATCTGTGCTGTGTCAGCTTTTCTCTCCCTTAATCTGAAAAACACTTCCGTTTTAGTTCTTCAGCCACCATCCCACATAAATAACCCTCTTTTGCGTGCGTTTCTGTGCAGGACAAGAGGGAATTCTCCTGAAATTTTAGTTAAACTACTATTGCAACTGAGAATTGCTCATGCATATTAAATAGCACCTTAACTATCAATCTGATAAAAATCCAATAAAAAAGGAAATTAAGCAACAGAAATAATATGCATATTATGTGCATATTATGAATAAACAGTTACCCTCAAAAGATTTATTAGACATAATATCTAATAAATGCTGAAAACACACTTGAACAAGGATGTAACAGAAACAATGCCATGAAAGTACAATCTGCTACCTTGGGCTGTTCATACTGCACCATGCCTCCTCCATTAGATGTTAAAAAAAATTATTGGGATGAAAAATGCCAAAAACAATCATCAATTTACTATTTGAAAGAAAGTGGATTTAGCCTACAGCCTCTGTTTCAAAAGAATTGAATTAACTAAAACTTCTGATATTACATTTCTGAGCCAATTTAATCACTGCTGCACAAGGGGAAGAGAGAGCGAGAAAGAAAAGACAACAGCAAGTAATTGGAAAAACCTATATCTTAGTGGAGGATTTTCTATAGCAAGCAGCTCTTCTGCCTCTTCAGCTCACTTTGTCTAGGACAGCACAACAATCCTGTCTGAAGCCTTGCTCTGTTTATCACCTTCACTGATGCTACTGCTCAAGTTTATTTTCAATGGGCTGTAGTAGAAAGAGAAAGATTAAGTCTAACAACACCCCAGTTTCCATGAAATTCTCTGTGGTCAATGCAGCAATGACATGCATAGTATGAAGGTAAGACTATATCCAAATTATGTTTTATCAAACCCACTAACATTTTGACTTGCCAAAAGCAAATCCAAGCTTGTTTAACAGCACTGCTGCATTACAGACTTTTTTTCCTTTTCCTGTTTTACTTGACTTATATTTCGAATAGTAATCTTTTTTTCCAACTAAGAGGCTGAAGAGGCTCATTTAAAATCTCTCATCACGTCAAATAACAACAAGTTTAATGAGAGTTAAGTTTCCTGCCTTCTGAGCTTCCAGGCAAGTAATGACGTAAAATGAGGCATAGCTAGTGATTGAATCGGTGATGAACATCCGTGTTAATGGAATAAAAATCACTTTAATTTACTTTGATTCCAATATGCTTTGCAATTCAGAACTACGTCAGTGACTTTATTTGATTCAGTACCGCATTTAGTACCACATTAATCAACACAACCTTGTGTCGGTTATAAAAGTGATATTGTACTTGCTACAAAATGCGTGACAGGAGAGTCATTTTGTGACCGATTTCAGTGCTCCTTAGACAGCAGAATTAGACTGTAAGGAATAATTCTCGATGACAAATCTACATGGGGGTGGACAATACTACATGGAACATCTTAAAATAAAATGCAATCCAATACAGAAATATTACCACTCTTACAGTTTTAATATCTGTCTGTTATTCCTTTGAAGGGCCCCATGGCTTTATTCGTGCTTTCTTGCATTTTATGACTTATTTTATTCAAATTACTTGTCTGTGCAACACTGACTGAGAAGGCCACAGCATACAATTAACATCATTTTCACAATCACCAAATTACTTAGTGTGCTCGTGCCCACAGAAGCATCTGCATTTGTTATGTCTGTCCCCTCATTAAGCTGTTTTTTCTTTAATTTATTACCTGCCTGTTTTTGAATTCACTCCAACAAGACTTTCCCTGTATGTTGATGTAAACAGTAGGAAAAGCCACTCCAAAGAACTGCTACAAAACCTAATTATGGTGCACAAAAGCACAAAGATAAGCAAACCATTTACTGGCTTTGTTTGTTCTTTTTCTTTCTCTTGTGCTTCCTCATCTAAAAAAGACAATGATAAGCATTCTTAACCTGCCAGCACAGGCACTGGAACAAAATAACTGCTCTATCCATCTATCAGTCCATCCACCTATTCATTTTCTCCTGCTTATCCAGGTCCTGGCCATGGGGGCAGCAGGTCCTTCTGCCCAGCCTCTACCTGCAGCTTTTGTTTTGAGCTCAGGACAGAAATGATACGCAATCTCTCCGGCATAATCCCACAGTGTGGCGTCCATGAAGCTCGCTGCTTTTAATGTTTACTACTCAAACTGTCCATAAAGGTGAGTAGTGGCATCCTGCGGAAGAAGCGGAGTTCGACTGCTTGCACCCACAAACACAAGGATAATTTACTCTTCCATTCCACTTACAAATACTCAGATGTGGAAAGTAAAGGATGCATTACATTTTAATGGAACAGAGTTAAAATAACCTATACAATTTTTAAAAACCACCTCATGAAATCTTGATTTAAAATTCAAAGTAAGCGGTAATCTTTTTTTTTTTATTTTTATTTTTTTATTGAAACCTCAAAAGTCATAGACTAAAAGGGAAATGGCAAAATATATTTAAATAGGGTGTTTAACAATTTCTACATGGGCAGATTCACTTTCATATCAATGTAAGGTCTATAATGCTGACAGTGACTTGAATACAGATGTCATCAACCTTTCCCATATCCCAGAAGAATTTGTGAATAAGTTATGCTCCATATATATTTTTTGGTCTGTTCCTTAAGGTCTGGGGAAACTAGCCTTTCACCCCATAGCAGCCTGATTAGAGGCAAGCAGACACTATGCTGAAAAAACAGTCATCCAAATACAGATGAAAAACAGCCACTGGGGTTGGACATGACACACAGTACAATGCCATTAGTGCACTTGAACAACTATCCACTAAAGCATGCACACATGCTAACAGAAAGTTGAGAGCCCTGTAGAGCAACTGATTAATGTCATGGGAATGCAGCAAAAATGTCCACAAAAGGATAACATGTCAATGTGAAGGCAGCAAATAATGCTAATTGTCAGTGAAAGAATGTAAACAAAAGAGTAACTGGCCCACATTATATGCTAAAAGAAAAACAGTTTCATGGTGGTTTTGTAATAATCCAGCCACTGCAGACCAGTGGAGTGCTGTTCTTTTATCCAGCAACAAATGAAGGCCAATCTATGTTTGAGTATCTTTTATCTTAGCTTCAATTAAAGTTAAAAACTGTTAAAACATGTCTTTACACTGAACTACATCCTGTAAGAAAATGTGACGACTCAGATTATAAGACATTCATGTCAATGTCTGCAGCAACAATGCCAATCTATTTAGTATCAGCAAATCCTTGGTGTCCCTTACCATGGTGGATGGGTTCAGGTGCCCAAATAATATCAGGGGCAAAATGTCCCTGCTAGGGCTTCCCAAGGTAATTTGAGCCTAAATGAGGCACTAAACTAAGGCTGCACTCACACTATGCATCCGTGATGTGCCAAAGCATATCTGACCCCTTAAGTCCAGTGTGTTTTACTATTATTTCCTGGCCCACTTTAAGGGGTGGGCTGAGGAAGGATTCAGTTGGACTGTGTCGCCTGCGTCCATGCAGCCCACTGAAAATTGATGTGAATCATGATCACCTTTGTGCTATGGAGAATGGTGGTCATGACTCGACACAAACAGTCACAACAGCAATAGTCACACTGTGACACAAGTGTGTGTGTCTCTGTGTGTATGTGCGCGCATATGTATGTGTGTCCAATCCAGCCCATACACCCTCTGTGGCAAGTGTAACACCATGTGGAGTCACACTGTAGCTGCTAATTGGATTAACAATGAGGGGTAGTTTAGTCTTATTATTGTTCCTATTATCCTTTCTCTGAAGGATGATAGGAAGTTCAGCATCTAAGACGATGTCTGCTGCTATCAAATGGATGTATTAAGATGTCTATCACCTGCTTGAAAATGTGTCTGTTCTCTTTTAATTTCATTCATCATTTCCAATTCCTCCCACTTGCCTTCATTCAAAACACCCTAAAGACATAAATCTCTCCAATGCTTAGACCCCATTTAGAGGTTAGAGAGACTTAATGCATACTGGAATGGTTCAGTTCTGTGTAGCTTTTTTGAGAGAATAATCAAACATGATTTTTGTCCAATTTTGACACAATAATATCTGTAAGTGTGGAGTTGACTCCATACCAGACACAAAATGGGTGTTGCTCCTTCAGCGTGTGTGTGTGTGTGTGTGTGTGTGTGTTTTTAAGCCTGCCTGATGCAGACTGTGTTGGAGGGCCACTTCTGTTTATGGCTAGTTTGTTTGGAACTGAACTTAATTTGGAAGAGTCGCCACACGAGCACACAGAGTTACACTGTGCAGAGGCTGGATTGGAACTGGGCCAGAAAGAGAGAAGGAGTTAGGATGTCCCTTCCTGTTTGTGGAAAGAGAAGTGAGGGAAACAAAAAATGACAAACTGAAGCCTGGTATGTTAACCATGGTGTCAATGCAGGCCAGCAGGCACATGGCGAGGAAAGACAATTGGACCTGACTGCGATTCCAAAGACACTTATGAGATGAAGATCAAGCAACCAAGTTACCTCGCTAAGGATGGTGCATCACCTGGTGGACATGAAAAGATCTATGTTGGGCCGCTCTTGTGTGGGTCCACCACCTGCAGAGAGCTATGGCTGGCCGTACCCCAAAACGTTTGCTTGTATGTGTAGGGGAATGGGCTCGTACTGTTGTTTGTGCTTATGCACTGAACTTCAGTTTTCTTATGGAGTTCTTGGGTAGAGTGTTGAACTGTGCCGCCTCTGGGGACTGGGGATTGTTCTACTGGGGGACTTGGGGATGTGATTGGGAAAAACTGCCCACCTGATGTGATCCTGATCAGTTATTGATAAGTTATTGAACTTCTATGCTAATGACAGTCTGTCCATATTGCTGCCCCTCCACATCAAAAGGAGGCAAGTAAAGTGCTCTGGTGTCTGCTCAACATGCCTCTTGGATACTTTCCAGGTTAGGTGTTTCAGGCGTGGAGACCACGAGAGCGGAACCAGGACATGCTGAGGAGATTATGTTTCTTGGCTGGCTTGGAAATGCCTCAGTATCCCCCCAGAAGAGCTGGAGGCAGTGGGGAGGAAAAGTAAGGTCTGGGCAGCTCTATACCCACAACCCAGACTCAGTTAAGCAGTATGAAATGGATAGGTATATCCAAGCAAATTTACTCTAATATAAAGCCTTATAGAATTATCTCAATTAGTGACAGAACTCACCATGAGGCAACTTTAATGAGGCTGAATTAAGATGCTTAAAGAGTACTGCAACTACATCATAAAAACTCTAGACAGAGTTGGGATAACATGAATACTTTTGGGAACACTGAATGAAAAGCCAACCCACAGGAATTCTTTTTAATTACATAAAAATAATGACAAATTTGCTTCCCCAAAAACCAAATCAGATAAGCCATTCTTAATGACAGGCCTGTTCTCTCACATCAAGCACAGTTTATCACTGATACGGGTAAACATCCTAGCAAATGCACTCCAACTCCCAGGTGGCCGGCATAGTGACAGAAGGGGGAAAGGTTGAGATGGCTTCCACAGAAACAGGGAGTGAGAGAAGAAAAACAACAAATTGATAAATGGAAAAAGAGTGGTGTTAGAGGAGGACAGTGAAATTGAAATACAAACAGCGAGATGGAATGAGAGACATTACCAAAACATCACAAGAGTGTTAATTTGGTAGACGTATGAAGCTGCTCGTGCACTATTAAAAAGCAGACTCCTGCAGGGATATTGAAACAAATAAACACTCCACAAGCCTCTCCACATCATGCAGATGTGATGGTACTGCAGGCACTACAATGTGAAGTGGCATAAACAATGCACAAACAAAGCTCCACAGAGGACTTTGGTACACAAAGGCCAACAGTATGGAAATGAATTTACGTCAGCAAGTCCTTGACGCACAACTGATTTTGTTCCTATCAAATGTGCTCTGAGACAGCTTATGAGAGCCAAGTAGGGGTCTAAAAACACCTATGGTATACATAAGCATACTGATGGTGCTGAAAAGACTTTTACTCAAATTTAACCAACTCCATTACTCAAAAAAGTAATGCGTTACATATTACTTGTTACTTGCACTCATTACTTACTTGTATTTTTGTTAATCCACTCATTAATTTACTTGTGCGTTATTCCGTGCCTGAAATGCACTTAGGTAGGGTTGGCATACGCTCAGCTTGACATCACTCTGGGTTCATGCTAGCTTTGTGCTGCATGCTGTCTGCACAGATGCTTGCAAGGAGCTGATGTTGTGCTGCTGTGGAGTTGTTTCTGTCCTGAATGCCATTTGCACTTTACCATTACCTTCTTGTCCTTCTGTGCAATTAAAACAGAAGTAATGCACACATCTCCACTGCTCAAAAGTTGTAGACTGTACCAATATTTTCCTCCTCCCTGCACACAAA
Organism: Paratilapia polleni; assembly: GCA_015106735.1. Classification (NCBI taxonomy): domain Eukaryota; kingdom Metazoa; phylum Chordata; class Actinopteri; order Cichliformes; family Cichlidae; genus Paratilapia; species Paratilapia polleni. The sequence goes on along the minus strand of VUQI01051857.1, from coordinate 5,928 downwards.
CTGAAATCAGCTGATTGTAGTGCAGGTGCACAGGAAAAGAAAATACACATTTGATACATTTTTCCTTTCCATCTGCCCATCGGGTAGATAACTCAAGAACCTTTGTGATTGTAGTAAGTATTAAATTTACATCCACCACCGACCATTGCAAATAAGGTTGCAGTTATGTAGAAACATCATAAAATCATGATTTCCTTGCTAAATCCGCAATTGAATTTTGCAGTTCTTTATAAATCAAATTTGTTATTTATTTTATTTAATACACACCATCATTGTGACAGGTACTTTAAACGGTTAAGTTTAAAAAAACAAATAAGTAGGATATTCATGATTATTTATATTTTATAGTACTTTACTTTCCAGTTTCTAATTTAAATTTTCTAACTAGATTCTTAAGTTGCTTGTTTTGGCTCATGCTGCAAATACTGACATTGTTATGTGCCTGTGGTTCCCCTTTGTTATTCTCTGCACATTTTATGTTCTCAACAAACGTTCTATTAGACAATAAACCTCAAAGTTATGAAGGTTATTATATTATTTATGGGCTCTAATGAATTACATCAGAGCAATGTTCTGCTCTGCTCTCCTTTTTCATCAGCCTTACCTGTTTCTATTAGTAGTAGGTTCTCAGGTTTGGTAAAGAACCTACTCCCATTAGTAGGAGGTTTGGTCATTTTAAGAGCAGCATGGATTGCTACCTGCCTGCCAAGTTGTTATCCTATGCTCTTCAAGGAGGAGGAATGGGTATACGTGCATCCCCCCTGTTCAGTGCCTGTATGTTGGAGTTTTCCCTGCGCCTTCGGGTCGGGGATTGAGCCCTGACTGTTACTTGCTCTTATGCACCAAATGTTCAGAGTTCAGAGTACTCGACCTTCTTTGAGTCACTTGGTGGGGTGCTGGAAAGTGCACCTTCCGTGGACTCGACTGTCCTCAACACTCATGTGGGAAATGACAGTGAAACCTGAAGAGGCGTGACTGGGAGGAATGGCCTGGCCGAGGTGAACCCAAGTGATGTTCTGTTATTGGATTTCTATGCTTATCACAGACTGTCCATAACCGACAACATTTTCAAACGTAAGGGTGTAAGTACACTTGGCACCAGAAGATCCTGGGCCTCAGGTTCATGATTAATTTTGTAATCATTATTATCAGATCTGCAGCCTTATGTCTTGGACATGCTGAGCTAAGCTGTCAAGATCAGCACCTGAGGGCGAGTTGGATGAGGTATTGGGGGAGGATGCCGGAAAGGCCTGGCTGACCTAAATGCATATTGAGAGTGCGGCCGGAGCATCTGGCCTGGTCTACGAAATATTCAACTCCCACTACCTGTAGAACGCCAACAGCATTCCAAGGGAGGCTGGGTACATCAAGTCAGAATGGACCATGTTCCAAACATGTTCCGGAGCTGTATATCAAATATTTTTCAAGACATTTATTTTTTCAAAGAGGCCCATCTACACACTTTCAGGCCATTTTTTCGACATGAAATTCTTAGTCACAAGAATTAAGAAAATGCTCTTTTCATTCAACTTTCATGCTGGATTGAGCCACTATGACAAGTTGTACCCCAAAAACAAAAATATCAGTAGATAGTCTAATTCAAATAAAACAAAATTCTGGAGTTTCCAGATGATACTCTCATTATAACACACAAAATTATTTTGTTAAATATATGCATCTTTTTCATTTTTGAGACCTACTCTACCTACCATTTTGAGACCTACTACCCTAAAGGAATCTGATATTTCATGTTAAGTTTAAAATATACTAAGAGCTATTAAAAACTCAACAAGTACCGATGTAAAATTTTTTGTACATAAATAAATATGGCAAAACATTTAAGAGCAATGAAAAAGGGATTAGTAGTTCATTTTACGTGAGTAATCTTGCAAGACCAAGTTGCCGTGTCCACATGGTACAATCGGTAGTCCGATACAAGACCCTAATCCTAACCCCTAGTCCAACCCTAACCCTAATGCCACGACTGCTACAGTCATGCAGGGAATGAATGCTGTAAGAATTGTTTTAAAATGCTACACTGTTGCATGCCCCTTAATATATTTTAAACTTAACCTGAATTACCAGACTCCTGCAGGGCAGTAGGTCTTGAAATGGTAAGTAGAGTAGGTTTCAAAAATGAAAAATATACACATTTAACAAAATCATTTTCTCAGTTATAATTAGAATACCATCTGGAAACTCCAGAATTGTGTTCTATTTGGATTAGACTATCTACTGTTTTTTTTGTTTTGTTTTTGTGGTACAACTTGTCATATTTGCTCAATCCAGCATGAAAGTTGAATTAAAATAGTATTTTCTTCATTTTTGTGACTAAGAATTTTGTGTTAAAATGTATTCTACATGTTTTATTTTGCATTATTTTGAAATACAACTATACAACTAATACCACTCAGAAATTGTCACTTCTTGTTATTTGTAATGTGAAGTTTTTTTTATGAGTGTGCACTCAAATTTGGGACTTTATAGGACGGCTTGTTTTTTTTTTCTTCATATTTTAACTAGCCAATACACAGACATTTTTAATGTATATGTCCCAAATTACAGATCCTGATTCATCTTTATGGTAAGAAAGACCAGTGAAAATTTCAGGTTTTATCTTTAATAGTTTTTGAGATATTCATGTTCAAAAACTGCCTCCGATTTCACAGTGCAAAAAGACCCTTTTTTCCCAAAAATATTTATTTATTTGTTTGTTTGTTTATTTATTTATTTATTTCAATATATGAAGCTAAAATTTCCATTATATATATCCCAACTTTGGACCATAAAACTTTTATGCAAACCGGAGATGGTCGAGCAGAAGGCCCACGATGATTTGAGATGGAGTGACCCATATGGGAGTTTGCTCAATCAGTCTATATGTGTTTCAGGGACTTGGAGAAGGTGCTCCTCAGGGTGTCCTGTGGGGGTTGCTCCTGGAGTGCAGGCCCAGTATCTGGCCCCTTGTTATGGGTTATTCTGTTTGTACAACCGTAGTGGGAGCTTGGTCCACATTGCCAGTAAGTAAGTAAATCAGACTCGTTCCTGGTAGGTGTTGGACTGGTCATAACTTTTCTTTTGGAAAAAAAACAAGTGTTCAAGTCACATTACGTGATACAGTACAATGGATCAAAAGCCTTTCTGAAATGTGACATAAAGGAAACAATTATTGTAGTCCATATTATACATAAACCATAACACCACCACCACCAACAAAAAAAGAACAAAAAACAAACAATAAAATATGAAATATAAGGATCAATAAACAGAAAGTCAGTCTAAATCTAATTGAAATACAAACAGCAGCAACCTGAATTATGCTTTATCCAAAAAAAAAAAGAAAAAAAAGACAGAAAAGAAAAAAAAAAGATTAAAACTGTCAAGCAGGGATTAATGGGAAATTTGTTTTCTCCACCAAGTCGAAGAGGGGTCCCCAAACATTGCAGAATCTATCCCAGAGAACAAGTCTTATTTTCTCCAATTTAAAAAACTAGAGTATGTTTTTAATCCAATGCATGTGTGACAGAGGTGCTGGAGATTTCCATTTTATTACAATCAGCCTCCTAGCAAGAAGGGTCATAAAAGCTAAGGCATCTTTTTGTCAGCAGATAGAGAGGAGAAGGATGGAAAAAACCTCAAACAAGGCACCAATAGGTTCCGGTCGAATATCTACCTTCAAAATATTCGATAATGAGGCAAAAATTCCTCTCCAAAAAGTGTGTAGTGAAGGACAAAACCAGAACATATGTATGAGATATGCTGGGGCCTCCTGACAGCAATCACAAAGAGGTGAGACACCACCAAACATTTTCGGAAGACAAGCCTTAGTGAGGTACATGTAATGCACTACCTTGAATTGTATGAGGCTGTGTCTAGCACACACAGAAGATTTATGAACACGTAACAAAATCTCTAACCAAACTGAATCTGAAATTGATTCCCCTACATCTTCTTCCCAGCAGGCCTTTAAATTTGTGTAACAAATTAATTTGGTTATAAATGTGAGAGATTGAGCCCTGCCACAGACTGGAGACCTGTCCAGGGTGTACCCCGCCTTTCGCCCAATGGCAGCTGGGATAGGCTCCAGCCCCCACCCGCGACCCTGAACAGGATAAGTGGAAGAAACTGGATGGATGGATGGATGAATTTCTAGCCACAACCAAAAGTCAGAAGGTGTTGGGCTGTCTCTCTCCCATAGTGTATCTTTTGTCCTGTCTCCCTCTGCTTCCTTCTGTTTCCCCTCACCTCCAACTGGTCGCAGCAGATGGCTGCCCCTCTCTGAGCCTGGTTCTGCTGGAGGTTTCTTCCTGTTAAAAGGGAGTTTTTCCTTCCCACTGTTGCCAAGTGCTTGCTCATAGGGGGTCGTCTGACTGTTGGGGTTTTCTGTCTAATATTGTAGGGTCTTTACCCTAAAATACAAAGCGCCTTCAAGCGACTATTGTTGTGAATTGGCGCAATATAAATAAAACTGAATTGCATTGAATTGGGTTCAGGGGTCTCAGGATCTCATCTCTGTTTTTTGTAGATGATGTGGTTCTGTTGGTCGAGCCGAGTGTGAAGCAGCTGATAGCAGAATTAGCATCTCCAAGTCTAAGCCCATGGTCTGAGCCGAAAAAGGGTGAAGTGCCAACTCTTAGTCAATCTATGTTCCTACCCTCACCTATGGCCAGGAGCTGTGGGTAGTGACCAAAAGAATAAGACTGAGGATACAAACAGCAACAATGGGCTTTCTCTGAAGGGCGTCTGGGTCAGCCTTAGAGACAGGGTGATGAGCACAGTCATTCAGGAAGGAGTCGGAGTAGATGAGCTACTCCTCCGCATCGAAAGGAACCAGGTGAGGTGGCTCGGCCATCTGAACAGCATGCCTCCTAGGTAAGATGTTTCTGGCATGTCCATCTGGGAAAAGGCCATCTCAAGCACCCACTGGTAATGAGAGCTTGGTCTCCCGCTATGACCAAACAATTAGCTTCAATGTAAACTTCTACTGTACCTGCAGAATACACTTGGGGATCTGGTGGACAAACTATCTAACTAACTGCATTAATATTTCTAAACATCATCAGATATTTGTGTGTCTGATGTAATTACAGATTACTTATTACCATCGAGACTGATACAGGTATAGCTCTGATAAGCTAATATCAGTCAGTGTATCAGGATTGTTCTATTTACATTATCAACCTAATTTTTCCTTTGAATAATAAACTTAGCACAATGAGTAAGGAAATTTGTGTTTAGTCGATTATTTCTTTGTTGTAACAATGCTTCTTGGCAAATCTCATACCGTTGGAAAGCCTGTTTAAATGGTGCCACATTTGTAAGGAAAATGCATTTGTGGGTTGAGCAGCAAAGTTGAGAATGTGGGTTGTGCCCATGAAGAACTTGCCAAATCTTCTCTGCTAATGCCAAACAGCTTATTCTGCTATTGACTCTTGTTTTGAGCTTCTGGTACCCCAGGTGCTGACAATCAGGTGTCTGATTGGCACCTGATTAGCAGCACCTGTGAGCATGGACCCTGCTACAGCGGTCAGTTGGCGTCTGCTCCAAGCATGCCACGCTTGACTGATCTGGATAGGCCCCGTGCCAAATTCAAGCTGGATTTCTGCAAAACCAAGTTTCAGTATTATTGGATCTCTATCTCCAAATTGAAGGCCAAGTTCCATATAACGGGGGATGTCAGAGACAGGCTGCAATGTGGGCGTCCCAAGAAGATGACACCACAAGAAGACCGTTTCCTCACCCTGTCAGCACTTAAGAACCATAGGTAGTTTTCGACACATTTGAGGTCAAGGTTTGCAGGACAATATGGCCGACAGCTCTCTACCCAGACAATCCGAAACAGACTGCACACAGCCAATCTCCGGTCTCATAGGGCTGCCAGGAGGCCTGCCATGACTGCCCTTTACTGTCAGGCCCGTTTGCGCTGGT
>VUQI01051847.1:0-19432 GCA_015106735.1 Paratilapia polleni | reverse complement strand
CTTAGAAGAGAGAGACCTAATGTTTAATAATCCACATTTAACTGTTTTACTCTTTGGTGCAGTTGAGGATGTTATACTGTTCTTTCTTTGGAAATTTTTGTGCTTAATTAGTTTTTTGCTGATTTTTGGTTTATTTTTTGGTGGTCTGGGAACAGACACAGTCTCTACAGGGATGGGGTTTTGGGGGGGTGGCAGGAGGAGAGAAGCTGCAGAGAGGCTTGTAAGACTGCAACTCTGCTTCCTCGTCCCAACTCTGGATAGTCACATTTTGGGAGGTTTAATAAATTCTGCCATATTTCTAGAAATGAGAGCTGCTCCATCCAAAGTGGGATGGATGCCATCTCTGCTAATAAGACCAGGTTTTCCCCAGAAAGTTTCCCAATTATCTATGAAGCCCACATTGTTTTCTGGACACCACTCAGACAGCCAGCAATTTAGAGAGAACATGCACCTGTCACTACTGGTCCGATTAGGGAGGGGACCAGAGAAAACTACAGAGTCCGACATTGTTTTGGCAAAATTACACACAGACTCAATATTAATTTTAGTGACCTCCGATTGGTGTAACCAGATGTCATTACTGCTGAGGAATAGCTAACATTTGACACACAGAACAGGAAAGAGGTGAGACAGGCAAAGCCATGCTGACAGTGATTCAGCTAAAAGCTACACTAAGCTAGAGAATCCCTGAGTGAATGATATGAATATAAATTTGCAGGTGATTCAGGAGAAAGTGTGCTACTAATAAAGCATGTGTAGGTTACACTATGAAAATAAGTCACTATATAAAAGTTAGTAGTGAGTTAATCAAGCTACACAAGTTAAGCTACACAGCAAGCACCACTGTGCAATGCAACAGGAACAGGAAGTGATACGATAACACAGAGAGCCAACACCAACTCAACTAACCACTCCTTGAAACCAAGGTATGCAGAAGAGCATCTCTGACTGCACAATATGTCGAACCTGTAAGCAGATGGGCTACAGCAGCAGAAGACCACACCGGGTGCCATTCCCGTCAGTTAAGAACAGGAAACTGAAGCTACAATTCACATGGGCTCACCAAAATTGAACAACAGAAGATAGTAAAAATGTTGCCTGGTCCGACAAATCTACAGCAACTGCATGATGCTATCATGCGACAATATGGACCAAAATCTCTGAAAAATGTTTCCAGCACCTGAATGAATATATGCCATGAAGAATCAAGGCAGGTCTGAAGGCCAAAGGAGGTCCAAGCCTGTACTAGCAAGGTTTACCTAATAAAGTGCCCAGTGAGTGTATATATTGACATTTTCATACATATACAAGTTCACTGTAAATTTTCTTTCTAGTTAAACTGTGGAAAAGCGTAATACAAATAGTTTTTATTATTATCAGACACACACACACACACACTCAGGAATACACCACAGATTTAATGCTTAACCCTACTTGATTTAAATAGCAAAAATTTTGCTGCCAGAAGACTTTGTGGGAAGCTGTCATTAGTGAAGCAGCGATGTATCAAATTAAGAAGTCAAAGTCACAAGGATAAAATGCTGGATTATTTGACAGTGCATCTAATCGCAGCATTGCACACAGTGTCATGTGGATCACTCAAACGCACATTTCCAGCAGTCTGAGAAAAGTGGGAGAAAGGGTGGCTGCTTCAGCTTAAGAAATCTTATAAAGAAAGAGGAAAGCTTCTCTGTATGAGACATTCTTTCCTCCTACTTATAATATCAGACATACTCATATAAAAAAATGAGAAATGTGCATATTTTGACCTAGTGTTCTATCACTGTTGATTGATGCTAATACAGGCCTCCACAGCAGCATACAGCTGCAGTGATGCAGCAGTAGGTAAACAGAGACAAATGTGATCATCCATCCTCCTTTTCCCCTATTTCCCCCTAAAAATTCCTCCCCCTCCTCATTGTCTGTTTCTCTATGTGCCTTTCTCTCACACTCTTCCTCTTGGGAAGTCCAAACGCATCAGAATTTCTCACTGTCTGCTATAAGTCCTGCTAGGATTTCCAGGAGCACAGGTGTGGACTGATTCTATGTCTATCTGTATGGAAATTGGATTTTCCCTGGGGATACACCGGGGTCATACCAGCACTTCCGCAGCCCACATAAGAACATACAGGGGCTCAGCTGCTGAAGGTGATGTTTCTGTGTGTGTAACAAAGAAATCAAAGAAAAAGGAATTTCTGCTGACTGAAACCAACAGCTGTAAGCTGGTGGAAAAATGTTTAATCTACTTTAGCTCTGATTCCTTCACAGATATGCTGTTAGAAGATATTTTACAACACAAGCTTCTGTGTTGGGTACGTTCTCTTTATCATGTGTTCAAACTCCAAACAGGCTTCAAAGATCATTCTGTCTCACTCTGCTACACAGGCAACTATATAATAGTTAGTCTGATGGTTTGTTGATCCTTTTTGCTGTATGTCTAACTGCATGTGACTTCTGTGTCTAAAGGAATTCATTTTGATTTTGGTTTAAGAAAGGTTTGTTACCATTTGAGCCATGTGCTAAGGCAAAAACGTGAGATCAACTTTTAAGGCTGGTTTTAATCACTATTGATTTAAAAAATAATTTTTTATTATTAACAAATCAATCAGATTGTCCATAGCGAGCCAAAAATAGTTAAAAATAGAAAAAATGGTCAACACAGGCTCCCAGAGCCCAGAGTAACAACTTCGGGATATTCAGGACTCAATTTAGTTTTATATATTCATATTCATATTCTCAGATTCATAACTAAGGAAAAAAGAACTTTTATAGCTAAAAACAAGAATCACCTTAATTTTGTGTGATAAAATAGTTGAGCAATCAATCAATCAATTTGCAGTCACTATTTATTGATTTCTACAGATATGAGCCCCATGACTGACAACATGATTTAACATTGTTTAGCTTTCTGAGACATTAACAGATACAGAAAATAGTTTTTAGACTTAATAACCACTTAGCTGAAATAAATAAAACCCATTTTTCTTGAGGGTTTGAAGAACATCACAATGTTTGTACACTGACATAAACATGGTACAGAAACCTATTGAGAACTTCTTTTTTTTGTTTGTTTTGTTACAAATGAATGTAATGATTGTGTGGGCCAATGTGTGGAATGGTTATAATGAACATTTGACTACTGGTCCCCAACCATTCTGCTTGGATGGTGCTGACATCTGTTGGACACTGTGTGCAACTGCAGGAACACGGCTTCTCATTCATCACAGTCCCTTTTTAATTATGCTTTTCCCCACATAGCCACGAGGTGAATTACTGATTAAAAGGCATCTTTTACTTCTATCATTAATGTCAGCCATATCAGGTTTATACTCTCCTGAAGGACAGAAAAGCAAGGATAGCATGGCACACAGCATTGGACTAGATATTTGCTTTTAACTAAAAGTGTAATTTAATAACATTACACTGTTTTAGCTTGTGTGTCCCATGACAGTCTCTGGCTGAGCTGAGTTACTGTATATCTGATCAGAAAAACATGTATACCCTCTTTCACAGACACGCACACTCACCCTTGTGATGAACACCCTCTGACTCATCACAAATCAATACATGAGTTGGTAACACAGGCCTCTCTGTCTGCGAAGGACATTAGCAGTGCCTATGTGTCTGTGTGTGTGTGTCACCCAGTCTAGAAACTACAACAAATGAAATTAATCACCTCCACTGTGACAGCAACCAGAACAGCAGCAGTAAAGTACTGCCGTAGATCAGAGTAAGCTAGTGACACCCAGTGGAGCAAGATTCCTGGAAAGACAGTTTTCTTAGAAGAAAGTCTTCATAGAATAAACACAGCAATATCCTGAGCTCATAAAGAGCTTATGATTAAATCTGAAGGATGTGCTCTCTCACACGAGTGTCTTACCTGTCAGTGTGTTACCCGGTCCTTCAGTGTGCCGTTGGGCTGAGCAGACAGAGCCAGCCAGAAGCAGGTCACACTCCTCTGACGTCCCAGGAACAATGGGCTGTTTTTTCCTGGATCACAGTTGCATCCTCACCACTGCTCTCCCATTGGTTCACAGCGCCTCACCATTCACCAAGACAGGAAGCTGAGACAAACAGGAACGACACATTCAGCCAATCAGGGACCCCTCCTCCGAGGTGACTCATTTTCAAAGTCACTTTCTTTGATGGAATCAGCCTTGTAACCTTTTACCAAAAGAAAAATGTCATCTGTCACGCGCATACCATGATCTCAGAGGACATTACACTAACTTACATTAATTTCCTGGAGACTTACTCTAATCTTAACCATAACTATTACTACTTACTCTAAACATAACCTTACCCTGTCCCTAAAAAAATGCCCTCAACTTAAAATATAACGCTTTACGCTATGGGAAATAGCTTTGGTCCCCATAAAAAGACACATCACCATTATGTGACAGTGTAAACAGATTTCGGTTCACACAACGCGAGTAATACCTGGACCACACACACACATACACACAAATGTCTTTGGGAACAATGAGCTGAAGACTGTTTATGTTATCATGAGTCACTGACCCAAAATTTACTTGGCATGCAGCGACCCAAAATGACACATAATGTGTCATCATCAGAAATACCCCAACATAGCATACAAGTCACCTAAAAACCTTGTATCTCCAAACTGCACTGGTACATAGTAAATGAGCTTTGCTGTCATTTACAGAGTACCTCTGGTATTACACAATGGGTTCTGCAAGTATTTAATTTACTGAGGATGGCTGCAGAACTCCTGTGAAAATATAATTAAGACAAAAAATGGTACAGCACAGTAAGACTTTACTGTTGCCATATTTCTTCACTGCCCCCCCTTTCCCCCCAAAAAAAGATGTGTTTCTAACACACACGTCATCTCCTCATGCTCTTTTTATAGAAGCTAGGATAGTGGAACAAACACATGCACCCACAAAGTAAACAGAACAAAATATAACCAGACTACTGACAACATAAATATCACCATTTGTGAAGCAGTTTGCCTCCATTCTTCTCCACATTATCCAAAATGACAGCTCTTTCTCAGATGTACCACACACTACAGTATGTATACTACACATGCTGTACTGAGTCATACAGCCCTAATGCTGACTCAGGTCAATTGCCAATCATGTCTCCCCTACATACTCCCGCTCCAAGTCTTTTCATCCAACTTAGACTGTGCCTTTTTGTCTGTTATCCTCCTCACTCTACCATCATCTCTCCATTATTTTTCTAACTGTGAGACCACCGTGAACACATTCATCCTATAAGACAGTGTAGTAATTATGTGCTCTGAGAATCAACAGGAAATATATATACAACAAGACACCACAGATTCATCAGCAAACAAGAAAACAGAGATGGATCTCAAATATTAACTAGTTAAAGTAAACACAAGGCTTCACTCACCCAATCCAATCTCCAAATAGAGTCCAATCTGTATGCTGCTGAGTGTGGCTGGCTCAATCCCTGCCTTTGCTTCTTTCTACTTTTTCTGGCTGGCCTCTGAGCTGCAAGCATGTGTATTTGTGTGTGTGTCTGTCATTCTACTCCCCTATCACGTCATGCCGCTCTGCTGCTGCCGCAGTACGCCTGCAGCCGTATCCCCGCCTCCTACTTTTTTCTTCCCCGCATCACAATCTCTCTCCCTCTCTCTCTGTCTGTCTATGACACTCTCTCTCTCAATAATGGACCTGTTGGCTGTGTTCCCTCCCTCTCACGGGTGAAATATAAGCCCAGCTAGCAAAGACCAAGCTGGTCCATTAGCTGGATGAGTGCGGTTAGTGTGTGTGTGAGCACAATCAAGGCTGCCTCTATAGTGTGAGTAATACATAGTAATTAAGCAGATGTAGCCACAAATGTGAAAAGCCTAAACCCATCATCTGGCTTTCTAGATCTAATTGGTGGTCATGGAAAGCAGGATGACAAAAAAAACCAAAACATGTTAATGATAGATCTGCTGGCGACGAACGAAAATGTGCATGACACTTGCATTAACACACATAATCACACATACACAACACACACACACACACACATCCACTGTCTATATGCATGCCTGAATAAAGCAGCATCATGGAGGAGGGCAGCTCATCCATCACTCCTCTAATTTGTCCCACACTTCTAATTAAAAGAGAAGGGGAGACAGAATGAGAAATAAGATACAAAAGAGGAGAAATGCTGGAACACAAGAGGAGCAGGAGTGATGGAGAAACGAGCATGTGCAGAGTAAACCCTCAACTGACATGTTATCCCAGCTGACAAATTGAGAGTAATATTACACATACATCCCAGATCTGACCTTGAGCTCGGCTTCCGAACTCTATCCAATCCTCATGAATAATGGACTATGAAAATCTCATCAGATATAGGAGATCTACTTGAATTAAGTAATCACATCAACAGAGAGACTGTAACTACAATGAGACACACTGGAACACCCAGCTGCCTCACTGCTGTGTTTTGTAATTTTACTACTGGGCAACATTTCCCTGGTTGTATTCACAGTTTGTTTGCCTTATGAATTTAACAAAAAGGAACCTGCTTATTTTGTGTTTGTTTTCTTTTTAATCACGGTTCTCTCTCCCCAGCCACATTTGTGTGTTTCTCTGCATGCAGCTGTATTTTCTCTCTTCTCATATTTCTGCTGTGCTGGCTTACAGTTCGACACACTGTTACAAAGGACAATGCTGCATATTTAATGAAGACTGTGATACACAACAGAATCAGAACCCTAAATTATGCGTGCTTTGCTCCCTTTTTACAGTGTACATTCATCAGCTTCAGTTATTGTTTTTTTCTCATGAGTTTCTCACTATGTGTGGGTTGAATCACCATCATTAAACTTAAGGGTCTGTTGGGTTGTTTACACTCTTGGTTTTGGAGTAAAGTACAGTCTGAGCCTTCTCTGGCTGACCACATATTGATCAAGCACTGACTTGGTCTGCTAGAGAGACACATATATAATGGATACCAAGCACAATAAATCAATATATGCTATTCGAACTCAGTATGTTGTCAAGAATGCGCAGCACCTTCCCAAACACATACAGAACACATGTAAACCATCACCCTCCCTCTTTTCCCATATTCCCTTCACGCTGTAGACCACAATCACTTTACTGCTCACCTCCAAATACTCACTTTAATGCCGGGGTTGCTCCTTTGCTTTTCAGCTCCACAGAGAGAGGATTAAAGTGTGTGAAACTTCTCAAACATAGTCAGCCACAACCAAAAAATAAACACATGATCTGTTGCTTTGTCTCAGTGTTTCATAAAACGGGAAGTGACTTGTAACTGAGGATTATGGGTAGGAGTGTGCAGCTGTCTGAACTGATGTGTGCGTGGTTGGGTGGGGGGTTAATGTCATAGCTAATCTTCTGACGTCCCCCAAGGCCTGTTTTCCCCCCCTGAGAGACAGACCCTGACAGACGCTGTTATGACAATGGGACACTTGTGTCACTGTCACCCTGAGGGGCATATGGAGTGGGGGGGGCACACTAACATGTTGACTGTCTGGAACATGGAGCCTCAGATGGGCAGCTTGACTGAGACAAATAAAATTAGGAAAAACAAAAGAAGGAAGGAAGTGCTGATCAAAAGCAAAAACATAAACTACTGCAGCTGAGAGGAAGTTACTAGATCTCTGTGTACAAATGTATACAGCATCTAATTACAACAGTGTTTCAGCATCTGAGTTTGTCTCTACAGTACATATCACTCTACACTGTGTGAATGCACAGTTGCCACTAGATGGTGGCAGAGTCCCTCATCTTATACTACAATACTCTAGTTTAAGACGAGCACAGTTAAACCCAAGTCTAAACATGTGTCACAACAGAAAAGCTCTAAATCACAATGCCAGAAGAGTCAGTAATGGTACTGAATAGAAGCAGACCTGCTAATATATCCTGATTATATCCTGCAATGCTGATATTTTACACAATTACACAGTATATATACAGTCTGGCCATAGCCTCCAGGTCTAAAAAGTGAAGCCCATAACGAAGTGGCTTAAACCTTTCTAATATCCCGCATGGGACAACTTCTCTGGTTGCAAAAAGGAGCTTGATTGTAAAGAAGTCTATGCCAAAAAATTCCTATTGATCACTCGATCTATGACCTCACTAAACACTTACTTGATAAGTTTATGGTCTCATCTGCTAGTTTTAAGTCTTAGTTACTATAACATAATGTTCAGTTTGCTCACCCCTCACTTGTCAGGTCCAGTTTAAGAACACTAAGATGGAACTGGCCAAAATGCTCAGCTTAAGGCTTCAAGACAGGACTTCACTGACCACTGGGTTAAGTAATACCATCCAGTACTCATTTTCTTTATACAATCAATAACCTATATAAACGTTTGATAAGGTATGCAAAAATGAATTTGATTGTGATCAAGATGTATACTGAGCTGGACACTTTTTTCTCTTAAAAATAAATCGCTCTCTGGTGGACAAACCTGAGGTGAGATACTAAAAATAGCACATTTATTTTGGCTGATACTTTGTGTAAAAGTATTGATTCTTTTAATAACTGTTTTCTAACTTTTATCCATGTCAGGAACCAGAACCAGAATTATCAGGTTACTGAATATAAATAGTTACTTTATCAAATATATATAAACTATATCTGTACTTTATCATAATTTAAACAGAACCACTGACAGCAGTGACAGATGACACAAGAAACAGGAAGGAAAAAGTCACAGATATTCATAGCACGGCTGAAACTATCCTCTGTCCTGCATGTTTCTTTCTGACTGATTTCTCTCTTGGTCTAATGGAAGATTAAAATGTAATGCCAAAACCAAATTGGAAATGTTCTTGTTTAAGGGGAATCTTAATTAAATGAGTCAGTTAATTAAAATTCATAACAGGATGTTGTGATGAGGTCAATACGTACAGAAATGGAGGAATTAGAAGATGTTGTTAAATCAAAATCTTTTCTCTAAACCTTTTTAAATAAATTCTTAAAGTGTCAACACCATACTGTTAAAAAATATGTTTACTGTACATCTTTGGTAAAATCCCAAAATGAAGAAGCCTAGAAACAAACATTCAAAAAGCCTGTTTCTAAGTGTGGACACTGGACCAGACAAGGAGGAACAACGCCATTCTTTGATCACACACTACATGAAAGACAACAGCCAGTGGGTGTCACAACTTTACTGCAAACTTCAAAGTAAATACCCTGTACTACTTAACTGGTTCAGGTTGTGATAAGGGTTTAAAGGTGACTGTTTCTCCACATATGATATTGCAACAGGAAATGGGGTAATTTTTGACCTCATATAAACTTACATTAGACACAAAAACAGACACACACTATTCTGAGTGATTAAAACTATTTTCAGAAGTCATACGTCTGCAGATCACTGAATATAAATGGGACCAGCTTGATAACTGGTTCATTTATTGACGGTTTAATATTTCCGTCAAGCACAAATATTATTGGTTTTATATCGAGGGTATTAGCTGCTTCTCCATTACTTGTGTTACAGTAAACCTAACGGCAGGAACATTATGTTCACATTTGACCAAATGGTAAAGCCAAAAAAATTAATAACATATAGAAGATTGCTGAATACTCATGTGACAATACAACTCGGCATCAGTGGCACTGTGAAAACGTGAGCACTGAGTTGAACTGAGGTCAGCACACAAGACATTAGTTAATCTGTCACTTGATGCCCTGGACTGATAGTCTAATTTATTCTATGCATGCTGCGTGAATAAAATCCATTTTATTCCAGCTTGATGGAGAAGGGGAACTAAAAGAATTTGACTCCATTCATTAACACTGCCTGTCATGGAATCTGCCAGCACCAAATGCCACCAACAGGAAATGGCTGATTAAAAGGCTCCTCTTGCATGCTTTAATGTCAAGTGGCTTCCACTTGAGCTTTGCTTCTTTCTGCAAATGAGTACACTCTCCCTTTAGGCCATATATAATTTCAGCATATAATTAAAAGGGAATGCACACATTATTATTAATCTGCACAGGTGAAAGCCGTGGCAGAGGTACGTGATCAGAGCAGTTTGTTTGTCTGTCTCACTAAATTTTGGTGCAGATCTAAATCAGTGTCATTTAAATTTCAAGATAGGCTGTTGGCCTTAGCAGAGGATGCATTCTCTGCCTGCCCTTGTTTTTAGTGATACTCGTGATAAAGGCTTTGACCATTTCATTGTATCCTCTCAGATATTTCCTTTCTATTAATTCAAATGTGCTGACTCAACTAATAATAACTGAGTTAAAATGTTCATGTCATAAAGGCAACAAGTAGCCAGTTCAAAATCTGTTTTACTGGTCAATACAGGCAAAATGTGAGAAAGTCTAACTTGTGTCAAAAAGCAGAGCTGTTGCTGTTTTCCAGTTTATGTTCAAATTTTAATTTAGTTAAATTCTTAAAAGGCAGCTTTTCACACCCACAGTCATCAGAAATCCCTCTTCACTGCCATGGATAACAAAATCAAAGAATATGAAGTATGTCAGTGATGGTAAGGTCAGATAAAAAAAAGAAAATGCTCTAAAACATCAGCTTGCATTACTAAACTTTCATTAAGTTAACTCTAACACTTTATTGCAACAAATACAACATATTGCAGATATTAAAAGTTCCCCACTAAATTTCCAAAAAGCACCTAATATTAAAATCAGGAATGTATCCTGCAGGTGAATTAGCCATACATACTGCCCACTGATGTTCACTACTCACAATGACCACATGATGGCAACAGAGTTAGGTCACCGTAGAGCTATTCTGTGTCATCTGCAAGTAGCTCGAGTCTTATTCCTATTATTTCTCATTCATTAAGCATATCTGGGTGACCTTTTGCTGCTAGTGCACAAAGGTCATTAAATGCTTTGGTAATAAAATGGAATCACTTTGAAACTGCATCATATTTACTGTATAAGAGGAAAAATGCAGCCGATTCCCCATTTGACTCTTTATCTATTAAAGGCTAACCTCTGAACAGGTAGTTAAACAGTGTGATAAATTTACTGGCTGTTAAGATGAAGAATGGAAGGAAAAAAAAAATATGTGTACATAGTTGGACAACATCAAAAATAATCTGACACAGACATTTAAGATAATTCTCTGTGCACTCAGTTGGAAGGTCACTTTTACCTACCCTTATTACGGCTTAAAGAAATCTAGGAAAAGATCAGTGTTTTGTTTTTGTATTTTAAGAAAAAAATATCCTCCCCAATTACAGGTTGGAAGACAGAATGCCGATAACATTTTATACATTATAAAAGTGCTTCAATAATGTGGAGTTCACACAGTTTAGTATCAGGGTTTACTGTTTGTTGGCCGTCTCTGATAACATGAAGGTCAGGCCGTGTGCAAGTTTTAATGGAGAGTTGCAAAACACAGAGTGCGACCACCAAGAAAATCTCTCTGGTGGGCAAGGCAATACACAGCTTTTGAATCCCAGTTCACTCCCCTTTTACCCCCACCTCTCACTCTCACTGTGTCTCCCTCTCACTTGGCAAGTTAGTCAGAAACTCCCCTGCTCCTCAACACAGACTAAGTTTGCAGACTGGAGCTCCTCCCTTTCAGCACATCTGGAACAGAGTAACAGCGGACAGGCGCATACCAACACTCTGCTTGAGCACTGTAGCACAGGAGCCATCAGTAAAAGTTATTCAATTCAGGTTTGTAAGAGGACTGAAATTTTCTTGCATACTAAAAGTTACTCCACCTAACCTCGCAGAGCTGGTTTCCTGAACAAACCACACCACTGTAAAACACTGTTCTGATCTGTGAAACGTCTTCCTGCCCATCCTCACTGACCAACAGCACCTATTCGTTGCAGGTAAGTAATAATTTTTATATTACAGAGTGTTTAGGGATCCTGCTTTTTGTTTGCTTCTATTTGCTTATTTCCTATTCTGCCGTTGCATGATGGGAAGAACACTGACAACACGTTCAATACCACAATACCACACTGTTCCTTTATTTTCCATTACAGAAAAGCGTTAGAGAATAGGCTTCAAAGTGAGCAGTTAAACAGCAACACGATGAAGGGTACTAATGTATAATAAAAAAAAAATACAGCACAGTAAGTTCCTACTAAACTCTCACCAATAATAAACTCTGCCTAAATCACACAGATGTCACATGCTGTCACATTTAATTTGTCAGTGGACTTCCTGATTTGTAGGAGTTTACACTCTTTACTGCTCCTTCACTAAAGCATTCTCAAACAGCTTTACAAGCCCCTGCAGATCTAAACTTGCAGAGCCACCACAATAAACACGAACCAGAGTTCATCCAGGTGCAAATAATTTAGGAGATACTTAGAATATTTATGTAGTAAAGAAAGTCTAATAAACATTTAGTCTCTCAAGTGAGAAAGATCACCTTCTGCCACTTCTCTATGAATTCCCCTCTGTGGTCAAATTGACAGCTGTCAATGGTCCTGTCTATGATATCCGTCCTGTGATATGACCGGTCATAACAAGCCACAGCAGCCCTGTACAAATTTAAACAAAATACTGACAACCTTGATTATATTTTTCACCTCCATTTTCCTCACCTTCTCATTACTATACTTGATCCTGAAGCTGGGAGCTGGACTCATTTCAAAGCTTTTTAACCACTTCTGCTGCTGCTGCTTGTTTCGCTTCCAAAATGACACAAAAGACTTCGACAGTTATTTGAGATTTTAGGTCATACTTTCCTAACTGGGCTGCTGGAAAACTCTAAAATGTTTCCATCACTGCTTGGTACAAAAACATTCCCAGCATTTCTGCTTTAAGTGGAATTCAGAAATGTCCCAGTACTGCAAAAACTATGTAAACTGCAATCCTTTAGGAGAGAAAATGCCAGCTAGTCTCTGTCTTGCTAATATAAACATTTATAATGAAGACCTTTAATTTTCTTCCAAGCTATGCATCCAATACTCCTTTGTATCACCACTGTTTCCCTAAACCTTATGCAGTTTAGACTTCTGTGGTTATGCCAGTTGTCTCTTTGGGAGTTGTAGCTATTTTTTCAATTTCAAAAACTGACACTATGACTGACCCTGAACCTAAAGCTGGTTAAAGCAAAGCCAGAGATCAGTGATTATCCAGCAAAACAGCCCTTTTTATGTTGACTTTTCATTCATTAGCTCACACTGTTATAATTTATATATTACTTATTCTTCAAGCTAAATTATTCCCTTTGCTGTCTGGAATTTGACTCACCTCCCAAAATAGACTGAAACTATCGGTGTTTACGATGACAAAACGGCACAGTGCACCAGCAGCCTGACACAAACAACTGGTATTTCAATATGATTTAGTTAAATGAGCTCATATTCACAGTAAGTACAAGCAACAAGTCATTTTTAACTGGGAATTTTAAAAGTTTTAAATAGAGAGAGAGACAATGTGGTACCACCCTTTTTTTTTCTGGGTGAGTCGTACTGAATATTGTGACTTGCTTTAAAAAAACAGGAAATGTGTCCAGAAGTGATAGGTAAGCTAAGCTAGGAAAAGAAAATCTGACCTTGGTGCAGTTGTATATTTTTATAGACATATTTCATGCCTAATAAAACATGCAGGTATGACGTACAGTCTGGAGATGTAGTGATATAGAGCGAGACAGACAGGGGTAGATGGTGTGAGACATGACCAGGGAAGAGGGAGGGTTTACACAGTCAGGAATGTGGAAGTGGATACGCGAGAATGGACAGGAAGGGTTGTGTTGGGAACACATTGGATAGAAACAGGCTGAATGCCAGGGTTTTTCACATTCCATCGATTTTAAAGTTCCTCAGAAAGTCATGCTTTCGCATTACTTCCACACTGGCTGCTTCCATTTTTTAAGAAAGAGAAGCCTTCATTTTTTTAATAGAAAAAAAGAAGCCTTCTCGTATTTTCCACTGCTGCTTTGACCGTCCTTTACAGAAGCCACAGAGAACTGGCAGGAATGAAATTACTGTCTCTTGACCTGGCCTGACAAAGCCTGAATTAAAGGCAACCGAATATGGATGTTTAAATGGGTTTCCTAAAACAAAAACTATTTGTGTTTCCTTGATGGTTGTTTAAAGGAACTTAACAGTCCACTGATCCATCGTTTTTTTCTATTGTGGGCCCTTTCTAGACATTAAATAAAGCCCTTTAATGAAGGCAGTTCAATAAAAAATCATTTGAATTTTACCTATTTATAAAAACCTTTAATGTACTTTCAGTGTCTTTCCAGTTGTTCAGTCTTTTCTATCATCTTATTAACCAACAGTTCTTCCTCTCAGAAACTTTGATAATCACTCTCGGTGAAGATGCTTTACATCTAAGTCTTTGCAGACTTTGACTCACAGATGCCTTTTTTCACATCAGAATAATCACAGTGTGTGTGTGTGTGTGTGTGTGTGTGTGTGTGTGTGTGTGTTCTTCTGTCCATGTTGCACGCATTACTAAAGGATGCCATTAGGAGGAGGAAACAAGTGCGGAAGCTGTTCAAAGACAGTTTACTTTGCAGAAGAGGTCCTCTGTGATGGGCGGAGCTTCCATAAGTCCTGCTTCCTATGCAGTGAGTTAACTGATTGCTGTTTCCTGTGACTGTCAATGTGGCACCCACTGAACTTTTGACACTTGTTACAGTCACACGTAATAACCTAATGTTAACTGTTAGTCATCTGTTCATAAACTAAAGGCTGCGTGCGTACAAGGAAAAAATGCTGTAACAGCCTGCTATAAGGACGGTTAATCCATGTTTGCACTGCATCTTGGTCTATAGATTTTTTGCCTTACAGAAACTCAGCCTTAGCCTAACCAGTTCCTCTTCCTCTCTAACTGTCCAGTAGAGTGTGTTCAGATGAGCTGCAGGCTAGATCAGTGGGAGGATTAACAAGTTTAATGTACAAGCCTTGCATCTGACTATGGCATTATAATTCCAAAATGTTTTCATCCTCAATGGAGTCACACTTGCAAAGAGTCCACTGACTTAGAACAATCCAATTTTCTTGTGATCAACAGTTTTAAATTTGGCCTCTATCCCCTTCAAGCTCAGCTTCCTTGTTCTTGTTAAGACCTGGCATCATTCCAGTGCTCCTGTTATGTTTGTATCGCTCCCTAGAAGTCCGATGTAAAAACTGCAACCCTGCAACCTGAATTTTAATTTGGGGAATAGGATGAATAGCAGGGAGCAAAATCTGGCAAGTAGGGCAGGTGGTGAGCAACGATTTTGTTGCTGTGGCTAAAAAAACTACAGTTTCATGGCATATGCCACAATTCAGGTTGTTCGTGCTGAATGTTCTCCCTCATATCCATTAGGATGGCAGAACTACCAGGGACGAATTTAGGGGTTTACAACCAAGTGAACCCTGGTTGCTCCAGGTTGTACTCCTAGTTGTGCTACTAGTGGTGCTTTTTTTTTTTTTTGCCTTTTTCTGGCTTGGACACTGATGATCCTTACACTGAAGACTGCTGTTTGGTGTCTAGGCCATACCCAGAGTCTGAGTTTTCATCATCAGTCATGATCCCCAACATAAAGGTTGGGTCAGCTTGACACAGAAGTTGATGTTTGGTCTGTGGACAAGTCTGAGATGCATGGTGAAATTGCAAATGTGCATGTGAAGATGTTGGTGAGAACAGAACTTCCTGGGAGCGATCCAGATATAGCAGGAGTGCTGGGATGCAGCTTTGAAAGTGAGATCAGACAAATTCAAATCTGTATGAAATTGCAAAACCTTTTGATCACTTTCTGATCTGAAAAAACTACAAGCATTCATCTCTTTTGAATTATAAATCTTCGTAACTATACAGCTCAGATACATAGATTTAATTCGAAGTAACTGCAAATGTTTTCAAAAAAATCTTTGAGCTTGAAAAAAATGTGGGTTCATAGAGTTTGGAGTTATTTGTGTTCCCGCATCGTTATCAAACATTCCTGTGATGGAATTTAGATGAGAACATGTTTCTTCAGAATACGTATTCCATAAAAGGAAACAGTTAGGAGCCTATATAAACATATGAATGTTTTCAACAAGAAGTACAAAGATATGCAAAACAGTAATAATGTGTATGTTGCTCGTTGTACAGTGGTGTGTGGGAAGAACTTGGACAGCACAACTGTTGCTGTTCATATGGATGAAATCTACTGCAAAGCTTGCTATGGTAA
Organism: Paratilapia polleni; assembly: GCA_015106735.1. Lineage (NCBI taxonomy): Eukaryota > Metazoa > Chordata > Actinopteri > Cichliformes > Cichlidae > Paratilapia > Paratilapia polleni. The sequence continues at coordinate 3,339 of VUQI01051847.1, read as the reverse complement.
GAAGTATGGGCCAAAAGGCTATGGCTATGGCCAAGGAGCTGGAACCCTCAGCATGGACAAAGGAGAGGCCCTGGGAATTCAACATGAAGAGTGAGTAACACGCAAACAACCATACTTTTTGGTGTCTTTTTAAGGCTCTTTATCCATACTTTTGCCTTCTTTACCCATCAGACCTGGTCCTCATCGTCCTACCACCAACCCAAACCCCTCTAAGCTAGCTCAGAAGTTTGGAGGGTCCGACAAATGCCCTCGCTGTGGCAAGGCTGTCTATGCCGCTGAGAAAGTGATTGGAGCTGGAAGTGTAAGCAAAATGCACACATATACATGTGCATGCATACAAAAACACAACCCCTTTAAAACGGAGCTTGTATATATTCACAGGCATGGCATAAGATTGGATGTTTTACATGTGCCACATGTGGGAAGAGCCTTGAATCAACCACACTAGCTGATAAGGATGGAGAAATCTACTGCAAAGGTAAAATCTCTTTGCCATAGACTCTACTGGAGACTTGTATGCACCTAGATCACAGGACTCACCACCCCCTGCTGGCCTTTAAAAAGAATGCAGTTTTAAGACACCTTTGCATTGCTTCACTTTTCAGATCCTTATGCTACATCCATCTTTCACATACAGTATATGGCAAAAAAAAAACAAGTATACAGCTACATATTCACACAGAAATCCTCTATATGACAATGAACAAGCACCCAGCTGCTAGCAGACTACTGCCATGGGTCAGTGCCTTGTTGTCACAATTAGCACGAGATAGGTCTCCAACTATGGTTCAATACACACCCACTAAACTGCTAAACCATACATATACCACACCTAATATAGACTACAGGGTGCATATTTTTAGGATGTATTGTCTTAATTTGGTCTCTTTAAGTTAAGTTTATGTCCAAAACTTGTAACTATCTTCTAGTTCAAAAATTTTTTTTTTTTTTTGTTAGTGTCCTGTGATTCGGGCAAATGAGTTGTAATAAACACTTGAACATAACAGAAGGTGCACTTATCCAGAAAAATATCCTCAAGTACACCACAGCAATATTTTCAGGTATGACAAATACAGCTCAAAAGTTTGTAAAACACCTTCCTTAAAGGGTTTTTTTTGTGTGAAATGAGAACATTTTGGCTTCTTTTGTTCAGTACTGCACACTTTTGGTAAACATTCATTTATTTCAAAAATTGCTTCAGCATTACAGTCATGGCCAAAGGTTTTGTCAGTGGCACAATTTTTATTTTTCATACACTCTGCTGCTTCAGTTGTTATTTAAATTCGTTTTAAATGTTTCTATGATATAGTAAAAAACAATCAGAAGAATTTCAAAAGTTTCAAAAGACATTTATTGGCAAATAAATCAGATTTTTGGCTATGACTGTATAAGTCTAATTTGATGTCTCTTGATAGATTGTAATGTTTAACTAAGCTACCTCTCAGTCATGACTAGATTTGTACCTCTGTTGTGAATGAAGTACACCATCTATAGGCAATATAGCCACTGAAGGAGGTGCTAGGTGAAAAAGTAATTTCACCCATTACCAACCACTGGGATCCATTCCCTCTCATGACATGCACTCTGAATTAGTAATGCGTAAATGCTAGGAAATGTCTATACTCACTACCCACTTTATTAGGTACACTGTGCTAGTACTCGGTTGGACCCCCTGTTGCCTTCAGATCTACCTTAATTCTTCGTGGCAAAGATTCAACAAGGTGCTGGAAACATTCCTCAGAGATTTTGGTCCACATTGACATGATAGCATCACACAGTTGCTGCAGATTTTTTGCGAATCTCCTGTTCTACCACATCCCAAAGATGCTCTATTGGATTGAGATCTGGTGATTGTGAAGGCCATTTGAGTACAGTGAACTCAGTGTCATGTTCAAGAAACCAGTTTGAGATGATTTGAGCTTTGTGACATGGTGCATTATCCTACTGGAAGCAGCCATCAGAAGATGGGTACAATGTGGTCATAAAGAGATGTACATGGTCAGCAACAATAGTCAGGTAGGCTGTGGTGTTTAAATGATGCTCAGCCGGTACTAAGGGGCCCAAAGTGCACCAAGAAAATATCCCCCATATCATTACACCACCAGCAGAAACGTAAACTCTTGATACAAGGCAGGGTGGATCCATGCTTTCATGTTGTTTACACCAAATTCTGACCCTACCATCTGAATATCGCAGCAGAAATCAAGACTCATCAGTCCAGACAATGTTTTTCCAATCTTGTATTGTACAATTTTGGTGAGTTCATGTGAACTGTAGCCTCAGTGTCCTGTTCTTAGCTGACATGAGAGAGAGAGATGTCATTTGAGTTGTTCTTCTGCATACCTTGGTTGTAATGAGTGGTTATTTGGTTACTGTTACTGTTGTGTTGGCTTCCTATCAGCTCAGAGCAGTCTGTCCATTCTCCTCTGACTTCTGGCATCAACAAGGTATTTTTGCCCAGAGAACCGCCGCTCACTGGATATTTTCTCATTTTTGGACCATTCTCTGTAAATCCTAGAGATGGTTGTGCGGGAAAATCCCAGCAGATGAGCAGTTTCTGAAATACTCTGAACATGGCATGTTTTTTGGTGCCTGACAGGAAGATCTAAGTCACTTAAATCACCTTTCTTCCTCATGCTGATGCTTGGTTTGAATTTCAGCATGTCATCTTGACCATGTCTACATGCCTAAATGCACTGAGTTGCTACCATGTGCTTGGCTGGTTAGATATTTGCATTAATGAGCAGTTGAACAAGTGTACCTAACAAAGTGGCCGGTGAATGTATAGTCCAATAAAAAGCAATGAACTAAACTTAGCACAAAAAGTAAGGAAATTTGTGTTTGGTTGATTATTTTTTTGTGGTAACAATGCTTCTTGGCAATAAATCTTATACTGTTAGAAAGCCTGTTTATTTCCCTTTAAATGGTGCCACATTTGTAAGGAAAATGCATTTGTGGCTTGAGCAGCAGAGTTGAGTATGTGGGTTGCGCCCATGAAGAACTTGCCAAATCTTCTCTGCCAATGCCAAACAGCTTATTCTACTTTTGACTCTTGTTTTGAGCTTCTGGTGCCCCAGGTGCTGACAATCAGGTGCCTGATGAGCAGCACTTGTGAGCATGGACCCTGCTACAGCGGTCAGTTGGTGTCTGCTCCAAGCATGCCACGTTTGACTGATCTGCATAGGGCCCGTACCATAGGGTAACTTCAAGCTGGTGACCAGCATGAGGAGGAGGTGCCAGGCTGTTGTGGCTGTGTATGGTTCTTCCACATGCTACTGAGGCCCCTGTTTGTTAAATGAATGAATTGTTGAATTGCCAATATGTCTTGTTTCTTCAGAC
>VUQI01051846.1:0-10814 GCA_015106735.1 Paratilapia polleni | reverse complement strand
CTACTTTTAAGATTAGGGTTAAAACTTTCCTTTTTGATAGAGCTTATAGTTAGGGCTGGATCAGGTGACCCAGGAACCATCCCTTAGTTATGCTGCAATAGGCCTAGGCCTGATGGGGGCTTCCCACAATGCACTGAGCACTTCCTCTTCCTCACTTCCTTTCAATCTCCATGTGTTTATACACCACTTGCATTTAATCATTAGCTATTATTAACTCTCTCTCTTTCCCATAGGTGTGCCTTTTTGTCCTGTCTCCCTCTGCTCTCTTCTGTTTCCCCTCATCCCCAACTGGTCACGGCAGATGGCTGCCCCTCCCTGAGCCTGGTTCTGCCGGAGGATTCTTCCTGTTAAAGGGGAGTTTTTCCTTCCCACTGTTGCCAAGTGCTTGCTCATAGGGGGTCGTCTGATTGTTGGGGTTTTATGTCTAATATTGTAGGGTCTTTACCCTAAAATATAAAGCGCCTTGAGGCGACTGTTGTTGTGATTTGGCGCTATATAAATAAAATTGAATTGAATTGAATTGAATCCCTGGCTCCCATTGTCTGCATGCCGAAGTATCCTTGGGCAAGATACTGAACCCTGCATTGCCCCCAATGCATTCATAGGAGTGTGAGTGTGTGTGTGAATGTTAGCTAAGCGCTTAAGTATAGATAAAAGCACTGTACGAATGTGTGGGTGACTGGGTGAATGTGGCATGTAGTATAAAGCGCTTTGAGTACTCAAAACTGAGTAGAAAAGCGCTATATGGTACTTACCAGTCCATAACAACAATGCTCAGTGGCTAGCGGATCTAAGAGCAGACCACAGCAACCTCCCTGAACAGGATCCAGTAACCATCAAAGTGGCAGATAAGAAAGAGTCTCAAATATGAAGAGCTGCACTCTATGTGAGCACTCAAAGCGCTTTATGCTACTCAAAAGTTTATTGCCATAGGGGCCACAGGGGAACCAGGCAAACCTAGGGGGTGCATAGTCCTCTGAGTGTCTTACTGCTTCTTCCTGGCTGCACTTCTTTTTAGTGACGGCACTGTGTTCTCAGATACTTGCAAAAATGTGTGTACAGCATGTTATTATTAATATATTAAAATGATGGACAAATGTAACAAACAAAGACCAGTTTTGTTTATAATATACTGTACATCACTTTTGGCTAAGAAAGAGGTGAGCATTGCTCACCTCATGGGTGAGTGGATTGTGTCTGTGTACTAAGATCTGCAGAAAAGATGACAATGTTGAAAATAGGTCAGACAGTCAGCAGAGACGAGAGAGAGGGTGAGACCCCCTCTGAGAACCACTCAAAAACCGAACCTGGTTTTGATCAGTACATTCCATCAGTCCATACAATCACAATTCTTACTGTCAGTGGGGACTGAAGTATCCTGTTGTATTTTCTGTAAAAATCCTTTCTAAGGAAGGACCCTCCAAGGATCATGGTAATTTTCCAATTACAGTATCTGTATTGTCACACATACAACCATCCCTTCTTCCACCCACTTTCATTTCTCTTTTTCTGAGTAAGTGACTGCAAATGCCTTTAGGGTTTTCACCACTGTTTCAGAGTCTTTTAAAGGTAAATGAGAAGAATATCACTCTCAGCACCATATGCTGTACAATCAAAGCAGTCATCAAAACATGAAAAGATGTTCATCAAAAGAGTAATGACAAAAATACACTGAATGCTCTTGTCATTTATTTAGTCTGCTTAGTAGCTTTGAGTTTTCAAATGCATTTCAGTGAATGGCCCTTCCATTCTTAGGTCGCAACTGAGCTATCACCATGACAACAAAAAATGTGGTTGAAAACTCCCTTGTAACTGAACCATTGCTTGAGATGTTGTTTTGTCAAACACCTATTTCCAAGATCAGTAATAAACTTTCACACTGAAAACTTGTCAAGATCTTTAATTCACAAATTCTTTATATATGACACCAAAAAAGAAAAAAAATAGTCTGTCAATAAAATATTGACAAATGGCACTTGGTTTCAACTGCATCAAAAAGCATTTATTCACAAAGGTAATGCCACATTTTATCAGTATTTTGTTTGATCTTGTTTGATCTCCTTTTCCCCTGTGTTACCTGTCATTTTGGAATCCATATATGAATCCTTTGAGTTCTGATTGTTTTGATAAAAAATGTGAAGCTCCACCAGTGGCTGCACTGAAAGCAGTCTGCACACAGCTGGATTTCAACATGGCTATAAAAGATTTCTGGAGTGTATTAAGGAATCAGATTTACAAAGGGTGACTGATTGCCATCACAAACAAGGTCAATGTCACACACGAGCTGCTACAGCCAGTCTCTGTGCAGTGAGATCTTCACTTTAATTTCTTTAAAAAATTTCAAGGAAAAGACAAAGGTTCTTAAAGGAGATGAGTAGGGGGAAAGATCCTATGTGGTTTAGGGGAGTTTATAAAAAAAAAAATATGTTTCACTGACTTATTACAGTTGTTATATTCTCAAGAAACAAATACCTGGTGACAAGAAACAAACAAAATACAAAAAAACTGTACTCAGAAGGTTTTGGTCTCTAACAATTCTACTCCAACACAGTTTATATGCCCAGCATTATACTGTAATTGCAGAATGCCTTTCTTCTTGGACATTTGCGTGCACTTTCTTTTCATCCACTGCTGATGTGAGCTAACCACACATCTCAAATCCCTTTTAACACAGTTAACAGTAACAGTTATTTACAATGATATGCTATTGAAATTAAGTGAGCCTTGAGAATTCTGTTTGAAAGGGACCTCAAACATGCATGCTTCTGATATATATATATATATATATATATATATATATATATATAAAACATTTTGAAGTATTTTTAAACTATGTAATCTAGTGCAATCATAAAGCAAACAAAAACTGTGCTGTGTGGTCAGTACATTTAATACATTTCATAAAGGTACCATATACAAAATCTATTCCGAAAAAAGGTTTTTGGCACCTTTCCGACCTCCATTAGCTGATATTCAAAAGTTACATCCAAATGTGTTGAAAGAGTCCACAGTTCCATAGTCAGAGGAAAAAAACATTTATCTTGTCTGTGACCAAGTTCATTATTCGGTCTTGTTTACCTCTAAACAGACTGTTTTAGAGGTAAACATTTATGTAAATGTCAGATTTTGGCTTCTCTGTTTTAAACATGGGTCTTGACTCCTGCTTAGGGGTTTGGAGCTGCCTGTTTATCATGAGCCCCTGACATCCAGTGGTAGCAGTCAGTGGCATTCTTGTTGCGTGGCTTAACTGTGCAGCGGGTGCAGTAGACAATACCCAGTGCCACCATTACCACAATGAAGATGCAGATGGGTACAAAGAGGCCCACCAGGAGCCAAGTGCTCCCCTGTTTCTGCCTCCTGTCTTCCTGGACAGAATCTAAGCTGTCATCACTCCCTTCCCTCTCACTTAGGGGTGGCTGGGAAGACGTAAGCAGGGTGGGAACAGCCAGATTTTGACTGTAGGTAATTTCCACAAAGTCCTTTTCCCCCTTGCTTAACTCCTCCTCTGGGAACTGAGAGTTTTCCCTGATGAGATTCCTCTGTTCTTCTCCTTCTGGCTCATTGTGGTAGCTGGACTCTCTAGGCATGTTATGGCTTATGACAGAACCTTGTGGATTTCCTGGACTCTGGCTGGAAGTGGTGAGACCTGCCCACCTATTCCAAGCTCTCTTGGAGATCGCTGAGGTGGAGTAGAAGGGAAGACCTGTAGTAGCCTCATCGTTATCTTCCTCGTCCCAGTCTGGGGTAGTGCTGGAGCTGATCGCGGGGCGAACCGTGGTGTAAGTGGTTGCTGACAAAGTTTTCACTTCAGAATGAGATCTCTGACCCCACTCCACCCAGTCAGCTCTGTCTATATCTTCTTCATCTATGTCAGTCCCCTGTGTCAGAGGGTCTAGCACTGAATCAGAGGGCAGTTCCTCCTGTGGGGCACTGGTGACCCAAATTACATCAGAGTTCAAAACTCTGGGTGGATATGTCTGCCAGTCCAGAGATTGCTTCTCCTCTGTAGGCCAGCCAGTGTGGCGCTGCTCTGGGTTCCAGTCATAGTCCCATACAGGTCCAGGCTGGTGTGTGACCCAAGGAAAAGGAGGAGTGACAGCATATTGGTTGTCTCCTCCTTCTCTCTTCTGACACGAGTAGTGATTAGACATGAGTTCAAAGCCTTCTCGACAATCGCACTCAAATCCACCTTCATAATTCACACACATCTGCTCACATGTCCCGGGGATCTGGCACTCATCAATATCCTGGCATTTGCTGGGATCCTCAAGCACTAAGGAAAAGCCCAGACGGCAGTGGCAGATATGAGAGCCCGGGGTGTTCTCACAATGATGTTCACATGGGTAATTTGCACACTCATCTATATCCTCACACCCACCCTCATCATCTGGATGATAACCCTCCCAACATCGACATTCAAATTTCCCCAGGGAGTTTTCACAAATCTGCTCACAAGGACTTTGGAGGCACTCATCTACATCTACGCAGCGGTGTTCATCTGGTGCAAGCATGTATCCATCAGGACAGGCACAACGATAGCCATCTGAGAGAGGCAGGCATTCAAATTCACAGGGGGCCCCTTGACAAACATCAGACAGCTCACAGCTCTGCCCATCCTCACCAAGTTGATACCCATCGGCACATTCACAGTAGAAGTGATCACCAGCTGGCGTGCAGGAATACTCACATCCGCCATTATTCTGGTCACACAAGTTGTGTGATATGGAGAGATGAGAACAAAGGGGAGATTCTTTTGACCACCCCACTGAGCCATCTTCCTTCAGCATACACAACACTGACTGTTCCTCTTTGGTGCCTGTAGGACAGCGTACAGTAGCAACAGATCCAAAGGGTACATGCGTTAGCAGTTTACTTAGAAGGTTAAATGGTGTGGTGTAGCTGACATTGCCTTGTCCCTCACTCCACAGAGGAGGACACATTCCTTTGTAGGCATAATGGCAAAGATACCCATCTACAGATACTACGCAGGCACCATCTAGCCATTTAAAGTTATCATCCTGCTCTTGAGTGCTGTAGCCCATAACCACACAGCGAGGCACTGAACACAAGCTAGGGGAGTCCTCGTTCTGCCAGTTGGTGTACTCTGTGTCCTGGTCACCAGTAGTCCAAGAGAAGCCCCGCAGTGGGCGTGTGGTAGTGCACTGACGTGGCTGGCGCTGAAGGCCAATCCATACTCGGACCTTGGTGCCTGAGTGGCGCAGGTCCACAGTGGAAAATAGAGTGGCAATAGTGGTTGCATCCTCCTTGCGTTTGATGGTAGCCAGGTTGCCACCTTTTTCTTTGCAGGCTCTCCATGAGTCCAGGAAGGTTTTGCGTTGAAAGTAGACCACAAAGCAGCCATCTGAATTACATAGTGCATCTCTCTCTCTCAGGTCCTTGGCCAGGACTGAAGAAAATCCAAAGAGCAAAGCCAGCAGGGAGGTTGAGAGAAGAGCAGTAGGACTGCTCACCAGGGAGCTCATTCTTTTTTTAGAACTGGTTTTATATCTCCTCTCTCTGCCTGTCTCTCACCCTGATTTTCTCCACACTTTTATCTTCCTGCCTTTAAAAGATTCCTTTAAATGTGACATTCAGTCTTGGTCTGGTTTTGTTGCCTATCTGAAATTTTCTCCCTGAATTTGAACTTTTTTGTCTATCTGTGGTCTTCACTCTGTACTGCTGAAACAGATCTGTGCTGGAGCTGAGTGTTTGCAGATTGCCTCAAGATTTCAGGAAGCAGAAAGGGAGGAGAGAAAAGGAAAGGGGAGTCAGAAGGAGGGAGATATAGCAACAAGGAGGGTGTGTAGAAGGGGAGAGAGGGAGGGAGTTAAGCAGAAGAATCATATGTTTTTGAAAGAGGTGGGGGGGCTATGTGAATGTGTGTGTGTCAGAGTTGGGGGAGGAATAGCAAATTGTGTTTCTTTCTTTTTCAGAGTATGTCATATGGTTTTCATAAGCTCCGTCCATAGACATACTTGGTACTCTGCCATTTGGACAGACAGGCAGACAGATAGACACACAGAGAGAGAGAGAGAGAGAGAGAGAGAAAGAGAGACAGACAGATATGCATACACCCATACACACACACAGACACATTTATATACATATATGAAACTGTGACACTTGAATAATATTTCCTTATCTCTAATAACTCAAAGGAGACCGAATGACGACTTGAACAGATGCAGTCTTTCCAGCACTCCATCAAACATCTTCCATCATGAGAAGAGCATATTTCCTTTCTGAAACTTTTTATTCAGCATGACTTTGATAGCAGGTTAACATGTGTGCCCCCTATGATCATATGTGTTTTGTCTTCTTCTGTCTGTATTGCTTTGCTCTTTTTTTAATGCTTCACTTTTCCCTTACCCCATTCTTTCAGGAAGACAACCTGCTGAAATATGCTGTAGCTCTGCTGGAGGTTTCCTTCTGTGGAAAGAGAGTTTTACCCACTTTTGCCAAGTACTTGCACATAAAAAATTGTGAGGTTTCCTTCAATGATATTGTAAGGTCCTGACTTTACAATGTAAAGTGTGCTGAGATGACTGCTGTGTAAATTAGCATTATATAAATGAATCCAAACTGAACTGAACTTGTTTGGTTCCACAGAGTTCAGTGAAACATTGTTCCACAGTGATAATGTTTTATGCATGTATTTCAGTGTAAATGTGAGTTTGTTGATAATACAATAAACCTTTAAAGTGCTACATTGTACTGTATTTTTACTATTTTTTTATAGTGTACAACAATGCTCTCTTCCATGCTAATAACTCTCATATTGGAATGGACATGCAGTAAAAGTTGCCAAGGTCAGTGCAGAGGAAGAAGACCTCTGGGTTTGCTATGAAAACAAAGCCAGGCCAGTGAAATGGAGACTTATGTTTCTAAACGGGACATGTTAGAGAGAAGAGGCTCTTGTTATGTGTGTCTAGGAGAGGGGGTTAAGAAGTAGAGAATGTGGGGTCAGGTGGGTGGGGGTTCACTAGCAGAGTCCTGTGAGTCTGTAATAAATCAAGCTGACTGCTGTAGAGACCATACTGCGTTGTATGCACTTCTAAAGATAGAGTTTTGGTGGGAAAAGGTTAACGTGAAGCTACAGTACACTTTTAGTGGTTATTCACAATTTCCTGTTTTTTTTTTGTTTGTTTTTCTTGTTTAGTTTTTTTGGGTGTGTGTGTTTTTTTTGGTTTTTTTTATACTGTGTAAAGGAGCAAAGTAAGAGAGGATACATTTGAGTGCTGAAAGCTGCTTACTTAATGTTTGATCAGATGTGATGTGATTTAAATGAGTTTTCAAGCTATTTACTATTTTATTATCTCAAACTGGGAGTCTTGCTGTGCAAGAGACAGATGAAACAAGAAAGCAGCAGAGACCAAGGGATCCTAACTGTTGTAATGTAGTCTATTGTAAACCCCAAGCTGCAAAAGCACTGCAAAAAACACTTTCCACAATATCTTTCTTGTTAGAGTTGCTGCCTGGTAAATGCCCATAAATTTGAAATTGAATGACCATAAATTAAAGTTACCATGAATTACCAATAAAGGGTATGTCTTTTAGGGGAAATTACCAGTAAAGGGTATGTCTTTGAGCCCAACTGCAAACTATCAACACCAATTTTGTGCTATTAATATAACAAGCATTGAAACTGCAAAACTCTACAGTTTTTAACCCAACTTTTTTGATAGCTGTCTTAAATCCAACAGTGAATTAGTCACTTTATTTAATTGCACTGGGAGACAGAGAGGCTCCACATACATGTCTGTGCAAAAGTCTTGAGACACCCCTCATTTCTTTATATTTTGCTTCCAAGGAGCCAGACTTTCTTGTATTTTTTTAAAGTGGTCTTGAGCAAAAGCCAGGCTTTCTGAAGGTCTTTTGAAGTTTTTCTTTGAACATTGGCTACTTTTTTACTAATTTTCAGTCCAGTCCTTGTACCTGACCATTTTCCGAGCAATGGTTTTTGTGTTTGTTAAGCCACTTAACACTGACCTATGAATCATTCAAACATAAAAAAGCCACCTAACTCAAGGGATTAACCAGTGTTGTGTCTACACATAACAGACAACCTACCAAAGAAACAATTTTAAATTTTATCTTTAGGCACTGTGTTACTAGCAAAAACACATAATTTGTTCCAATTTCTTGAATCTACAAAAAAATTCCAAAGATAACACAGTTTGCAAGGCATAAAATAGTATTTTTGCACCAAGAAGGTGATTCTCAAAAAGCTATTAGTTGAAAACTTGACATATCTTGGCATGGTGTGTAGTGTGTCCTTTAAAAAATTGAGGAAACTGGACAAGTGGAAGACAAAAGAAGAAGTGGCTCCTTAGAAGCAAAGACCCTGGGTGTGGGTGTGTGGCATGACTAACATAAACCAAGAGGTGTAAAACTCAGTAACCAAACCATTACATTGATCACATTTAAATGGATAAAGCAAACCATTGCATCTACACAGAGTTATGTGGAGTCCATATTCTTGGCCATGTGTTTTTCGAAGCTGTTTATGCCCAGGTGGTTTACCAGTCTGCGGTTCAGTCACCGATTGGAGTAGGGCTCCATGAATTGTGTCTGATCAAGGAAGCGTGGTAGTCTAGTTCAGCTGCTGTCCTTTAAGGTCCAGGCCACAGCAAATCAGGGTTGCCTTTGTACTCTTTGTTAGCCGAGTTAGCCCTCTGTGCTAACATGCTCTGCTGTTGTTGCTCCTGGTGAAGTTGGCTGCTGTGGCTAAGTTGGACCTTTTAACTTGGTTAGTGGCGGGTATCAGCTAACCAGGAATCTTCTGCAGGATGTTGCTTCACTGCAGTCAGAGGACTGTTTTGGTGTGTCTATTTGCACAATCCCAAGAAGAATGGCCAGCTGTTTACATAAATCTACGTTCTTCATGAAAGGTTACACCTCTACAAGAATCAGATTTTCTTACAGCAGCATGATGTTCATCTATGCATTTAACATGCATTTTGTTATTGAAAATTCAAAAAAGTATAACAATTTCCATCCATCCATCTTCTTCCACTTATACTATTCAGGGTCGGGTCTGGAGCCTATCCCAGCTGCCATAGGGCGAGAGGCAGGGTACACCTTGGTTGCCAGTCTGTCACAGGGCTAACACAGAGAGACAGACAACCATTCACGCTCACATACAGCCAATTTAGAATTACCAATTAACCTAACCCCACTAACTGTATGTCTTTGGACTGTGGGAGGAAACCGGAGTACCTGAAGAGAACCCACACAGACATGGGGCAAACATGCAAACTCCACACAGAAAGGCCCTGGCCAGATGGTGGATTTGAACTCAGGACCTTCTTGCTGTGAGGCAACAGTGCTAACCACCGCACCACCATGCTGCAGCATGAAATAGAAAATGCAGCGTTAATCAGCAGTTACTTGATCTGCACCATTTCATCAGTTTTGACTGTTTTCGTGGTTAGTCAGATGGTCCATTGCTATGAATTGTGGGACAGCATTAACTCCTCTCCTTTCATAGACTATGGTCCACTGTATCCTATGCTAAGGAGGTAAAGGAAGCAGTGAAGCTCCTTTCCTTAGTATTTGGAGAATTCAAACAGCTCTTATTGTGGCCGACACACAGATACTTCCAGGTTACATCACTCAGTTAGGAACCTTCCTAAGCAAAATGGACTATTCAAGCATATCGTAACTCTCCTTTCCTCTGTTTTTCTCCTCCTCTCCTACATGCAGACATTGGTGGTTGGGTGGAGTTCCTGGGAGGTGTGCCTCCCAGCTGTAGCACCAGAGCTATTTACAAACACCTGTTGTCTATCTTGTCTCCATTTGGGTCCTGGCTTGATGAAATTCAAACCAGTGTTCACCCAGGTCATTTGTTTCCTGCTATGACATCACTTACATACTGCTCTCAGACTGCAGGCTTACTTGTGGTTCCTAGGGTATTTAAAAGTAGAATGGGAGGCAGAGCCTTCAGCTTTCAGGTGTTGTGTCAAAAATTAAAAATAAAGATCAAATTTACTCTGTAGCAAAACTCTGAAACTGTTGCTAAATGTAGACAGAAAAATACGCAAAAACCACTGGAGATGCAGCTTAAATTGCAGAAAATAGTTTATTGAAGGCAGTTTTCAATAAACTCAGTGCTCAGACAAAAATCAGCAAAAATAGACAAAGCGCCCCCGAGGGGTTAAGCCTTAGACAAACAAATCAGACACCAACGAAGAAAAACCAAAAAAGGGGCCCCGAGCTTTCGGGGATTCTCAATTTATAGAGGGTGGACTACTATGCCCACCTATACGGTGAATTTCCACTCATGATTTCACCCCTGGCAGGTATTCAGCTCCAAAAACCAGTATTCTCCAGTTTTCTGTTTACCACTTTCAAGACTTCAATATATCATTTCCTTGTTAAAATATTCCCTTTTGAAGTACCTGGGCTCTCCCATGTGTTTGCCCAATTATTTTAGGGACCGTCCTTTTCTCATCCAATTAGCTCATGTACTAGCTCCCTTGGACGGTGTCCATACACACACAGATCACTCCACAGGTGGATCACTTGTGCTCTGAATATTTCTCTATGTAGTGAGATGAGTACATTACCTTTAAATGAGTGAGAAAATATATATGAAACTAAAATAAAGTGTCCTGTAGTGCTAATCTGTTGTGATACTCCAGTATTTATCAGTGTTTACTATAAGCTTAAGATGGCTTTGAATACTCCAGTATTGATTACTTTCCAGGCTTACTTATGGTATAACATAATCCAATAACATACAGATTAACTAATGATTATTGAATATACAGTAACTATACTTCTCATAGTATGCAATGTGAATAAACAGTAGT
>VUQI01051843.1:0-10023 GCA_015106735.1 Paratilapia polleni | reverse complement strand
GCTACCAGTTAAATCCAGAATTGAATTTAAAATCCTTCTCCTCGCATACAAAGTCTTAAAAAATCAGGCCCCATCATATCTTAAAGACCTCATAGTACCATACTATCCCAATAGAGCACTTGGCTCTCAGACTGCAGGCTTACTCGTGGTTCCTAGGGTATTTAAAAGTAGAATGGGAGGCAGAGCCTTCAGCTTTCAGGCCCCTCACTTATGGAACCAGCTCCCAGGTTGGATTCAGGAGACAGACACCCTCTCTACTTTTAAGATTAGGCTTAAAACTTTCCTTTTTGATAGAGTTTATAGTTAGGGCTGTTTTAAGGGAGTTTTTCCTTCCCACTGTTACCAAGTGCTTGCTCATAGGGGGTCGTCTTATTGTTGGCGTTTTCTGTCTAATATTGTAGGGTCTTCACCCTAAAATATAAAGCGCATTGAGGTAACTGTTGTTGTGATTTGGTGCTATATAAATAAACCTGAATTGAACTGAACTGATAGTCCTACTATCCTGTGAATATTCACAACTTGGCTATATGTTGTAAAGTTGTTTTATTTTTTTTTTTAACTGGATTATCTCCTTTAGTTGTCTTTCTTCCAGGCTATTTGTTGTTGCTTAGCTCACCAGTGCATTCTTTCTTTTTAACTAAGTACCATACCATTGATTTGACCACTCCTAAAGTTTCTACTTTTTCAGTCTGATGATGCCTTTGAAGCAACTCCAAAACTTTTTTTTCTTTTTCATGGAATAAGACCACATCTGGCCATGAAACTGCGCATCAGTTAATTATCCAATAACTTTTGAGCCTGTGAATATACAGGGTTTATATAAAGCTGAGGGTCAATACTTCAATTTCACCTTGAAGCCTCTGTTCTATATTAGTATTGTAACGAGACAAAATTAAAAAAGAATATTGTGATTGTCCAAATACTTATGGACCCAATTTTAAGCATACAGACAGACAGACAGACAGACAGACACACACACACACACACACACAAACACACACAGTCACAAATGCATGCTTTTGCAAATCCACTAATTTAACAAGGTACACTTGAACCCACATACTGCTGTAGCATGCACACTCTCAACTAGACTCACTCTCTTACACTCTTACAAAAACATTTGGGTGCTTATACAGATACTTAGACCCCCCACACACAGTTCCATGCACATCCAAAGTCTATACCTGTCACACAAAATCAAACACACACACACCCCTCTTCAGGCTCATCCACCTCCATTTGCCTCAGACACATCACAAGTAGGCCAATGAGTGATGGAGAAGTGGGTCGAAACAGCCAGTGGGCTTAAAAAGAAATACACTGGGTAAAGGAAAAAAAAAGCCAAGAGAGGGAGGAAAAGAGATTACAGCAGAATAAAGGAGAAGACAGATGAGAGACAGCTTTAAGTTTGCGACCTGTGTGACCCAGCTCCTGCTCTTTTAACCGTCATGAAATCCTCTTTTCCCCTAATACACCCACAGTATTTTGTTATCAAAATATAGCAATAAACTGCTGTTAAAGTCCTAAAATCGACTACTTGACAGAGAGCACTGCCCTGTGTAAGCCCACACACTGGTGACTGACTGGTATTTCAGTAGAAAAGAAATCAGTGTGAAAATGAAGTGAAGTAGAGAAGAAAAAAATTCAGTGTCCCTTAGTAAGTACTGCTCATAATGATCCTTTACTTAAAATAATGATACGTGTGGTGTTTTGGCTCCTGCCATTCAAAGATGAATTAACTGAGAGTTAATAACTGATAAAGTGTATATTTGTATATGTCACTGTGTACTTTCCTGGATTTGGATTTCTGTAAAAAGGACTAGTAGACAAAATAAAACAATCCACAATCAAGTACTATAACAATGGTGTATACTCTAATTTGTCATTTATACAATCACATTATATGGTAATAAAATTTTCATTTTAAAAGAATACAATTCTTGCCATGTCTAATTCCTAACAATAACACTTTCAACAAAGTTTACTGTTTTCAACTCATACAACTTTTACACTGGATTCTCCTCCAGTATATTGATTTCTGGCTAATTAAAAATCCACTGAGTATGGACAATACAAACCAATGAACCAAACCATTTTGACCACTGACAGATGAAGTGAATATCACTAATCATCTTGTATAAATGGTGCCAAGATCTTAGATATATTAGACACTAAGTGAACAGTTGGCCTCATACTCAATGTGTTGGCCTGAGCGACATTAACAAGGCCCAATTAATTATGGTTGAACATCTGGCTAGGAATGCCTTAGAAACAGTGTGGCTGTGATAAGCACTATACAAATAAATACTGCTTGCAGGTTATTCTTAAACAGGCCTGATTGTAGTAGCTATATCTTATCAAATTACTGGACCTAAAAGATCTGCAGCTAAACAACTGGTGCCTGATACCACAGGACACCTTCAGAGGTCTCCAGAGTAAGACTACAAAACAGCATTTTTGTAGGTCTGTAGAACCTGTCAAGAGTAGAGAGATATTCCTGCCACCACACAGCTGAAACAGTCATGAACCTCTACTGTGTATCGGCGCAACATGATTGGCTAATAGGTTTCAGGTTTTGGCAGTTGACTAGCACTTTGGGGGTCTCTGGTATTTCAGGATTCTTTGAATGCTGTCTCTGCTTACATAATGTCTTTGTTAGTTATCATCATCATCATCATTATTTAATTTCATTATCAATTCCATTAATTCAAACTCAGTTTTATCCAAGAAACACAAACTGTTTTTAGTCATCGTTATGATGATTATAACTTAATTATAACTTTAAGCTGCTGCTACAGCTCCAGGTTTCCAAAGTGCAACAAGAATTACAAGGGATTCTGGCTTACCTCATTGATGAGAAACTGCAGTTGAAGAACAGCTGCTCCACTTTCATGCTGAGAATAGCAATCCACCCCGGGTCGTCCCAGTCTGATGACACCACACAGTCAAGGAAGTGTACAAAACCAAAAATTTATGAATATATCAACACCAATACATATTTATGTGTAATTGATTGCAGAAAATGTTTGGACCAATCACAATGTTTTGACTCAACAACTATGAACAACAGTTGATAGCCTGATGTTTTAATGGTATAAAATTGTATACCATTAGACCATTAAAACAACAATAAGACTTTGAAACACAGAGTAAAGGGCCTACTATACAGCAGTCGCTCTTTTCTTGAGAAAGAAGGATAAAACAGAAAACAAAATTCTCATGTTATTTTGTTGTTTCTTTAAGAATGCACCTAAAGCTAATGTGGCTATACAGAAGCTGAACTACACACAGATCACTACAGCACAGCACAGACAGGTGGTGAAATGTCACATCCAGTTATAAAGGATGACTGGATTAAAAAAAAAAGTGCATTGTACTCTTTGATGGTTGGTGAAACACCCCTCGCTGTGCCTCTCCTCTCACCTCAGGTTCACAGGGAAACATTCATGCAAGCACAGGTGAGGAGCTCTGTGTACAAAGGCTTTACTCTGTGTCATCACAAAAAGGTCCAGACACTGTTTAACGTCATCCTTTAGCTGTCAGTTAAATGGCCATAACTGGATTTTAGCCTAGTATTATTATTATTTTTTAACAATTAGTTTACACATATCTTTAGCAGTTAAAAAAATATCTTGATAAAGATAGGACTTCTTGCAAGTCTGTTGCATTACATCATTAGTTTTGGCTAGGTGTACCTAATAAACTGGTGAACAGCCAAGTATTGCAAATCATGTTATAACCGACCAGATACAAAATTTATTTTGTATAAGGCCTTTGAGATATGACATGCTCAAAGGCAACTAAATGCCAATTTAAATACTGTTTGATTATGTGTTTTGTTTGTGCTTTCAGCACAGTTTTTGTGACTTCTTAGTAAACAATTTGCCAGCGTGTACTAAAAGTCACATGTTAACTTTGTACCCATGATGAGGAGTACTCTATATAAAGAATGTATACAACATTATCCTTTTCTTTTAGAAAATAAATGTACTTGCAGTTTGTTTAGGAAACAGGTATGCTCACCAGAGGAAATCAAATCCCCAAGCACATCCTTCAAAGCAGGTGGAAATCAGCAGGAGGGAGAAATGACACAACGTGAAAACAGAGCCAGTTGGATCGGAATTACAAGCAGCTATTCAATCACTACAGTTTGTTCTGAATACACTATGTTGCCAGCATTGCTCAGCACAGCACAGCGGAGCAGAGAAACACACATGACCAGTCCTGCAATGACCAAAATGACTCCATTATTATAAAGTAGACACATATTATATAATAATATATATTAATATAACAGTGATATATTAAATAATATATCACTGTTGTTCACAGAACTGTAAACTAAAAATCTATTAGACCGTAATTGTAAAGGTGAAATTCTTTAATAAAAATATTTATTTACAAAGTTGCAGTGGGTGGATGGGTTTTCACTTTTTCTACCAACATAAAGAGACTATTTATTTGTTTGAACATTTATTTGTCTTCATTCCATGTAGTGTATAATTTTTTCTGCACCTGATGATTTCATGTGAACATGAGCTGTAATGTTTCATTACAAAACCTGCGGTATGATGTGGCTGGCTATTATGCCCTCCCTTTGTCCCTAAAGAGATTTCTGTCCACCTTGCTTAGCATCAGTGGTTGCCCATGACACCTTGCAAACAGCTCAGGGCAAGGTGATTGTGTGAGCCATAATCAAATATGTGTTCAGTTGGTTAACAGTGCAACAAAAAAAGTGGAAAAGAAATTTTTAAAAAAACTTGTGAGTGAAAAGAACGCTCAGAAATGTGTGTTCAGTATTAATGAAACCCAGAATGAGTAATAATTGAGAACGGGGGGGGGTCTAAAGAACAAAGGTTTAACCTGCAGTAGAGTAACTCAGTTGTGCGAAGGAAGAAAGTAGATTTAATTACTGTTATTTTAGCACCCTAGTGTGAACAAGGATCTGTAGAAGAGGTCGTTTTTATATGCATTTATGTTATCCAGTCATAAACCCTTTTACAGTTGATGGTTATGCAGTAACCAATATTAAGAAAAGCAGTGTTACATGGTCATAAACACATAGGAATCTTGGGTTTCAAATAAACAGGACTGACTGTAAAGTAATGCTTTACCTATAGCGGACATGTAACAATCCGACATGATAGCATGCACAGCGAGTACACTTCATGTCAATTTCAAAATGTCCTCTGAAAGCAACAGGGCAGAAACACCCAGACAGTCTTTCTAGACAGACTTATCACATCTACAGCAGCAGCAACCATGGACCCTGATATGGTGAGTTGTTGAACCAGGGAGCAGATCTCAGGTGCACTGAGAAGGAAAGACTCAGACAGTTTATGGTTCAAAGAACTGGCTGTTTTTTGAACCATAAACTAGGCTAAAGTGAAGTTGATTTATTAGTAGTAACACCCTTATATATGTTACAATTTCATTCTTCAATGCACTGCATAATGTAACAGTTATTGTTGTCTTTAAAACATTAAGTATATTAAGTATCAGTATATTTTGTACATTTAAGTTACCTATCTTAAAATAATTAAAATCAGTGATGATAATTATGAACATTTTTTATTAAAACTTATGGGTATTCAAAAATATATGTGTGGACCATAGAGTGCTTTTTTTTTTTTAGTGCCTGGTGTCAGCGAGTGTATTTCAGGATGACCGGTTATGGTCAAAGTCAGCTTGATTACTCTTAATAGAAAACGTTATTTAATCATCATAATTTGCTCTGCCAGTATCTTGTCTTTCATGCATGCTGGAATCGGTCAGAGATTTGTGAACTGCTTCACTGTCCCTTTTAATATATCAAATTAATGATTTAATAAGACACCATGGCAGACATGCAACATGATGCAGAGGACATTGTCAAAAAACTGTGACCCTGACTAACTAGAGGGTGCTGTCCGACACTGTTTTAGTGTGTGTGTGTGTGTGTCTATCTCTACTTGCATTCCATATTTACAGAATGTGTTATACATAGAAAGTTCTATACAGCTGCAGCTCAGGTAAGTAAACCTAAAATAACTGAGAGAAAACGAGGCACCAGGGCTCAGTCAGATTTGCATTGCTATAACATGTATGCATAACTACTTTGTTTGCTCTACCAACTGATACAAACCATGTGTACTGTGCTGCTATACACCAAAATACAATGCATTGCCCCATCTAAGCTCCAGCTGTTCCCTAATGATAAACTTTTTTTGTAATCATTCAACTTGTGAAGGTTCTGGTCATGATGAGATTGATTGAGGTTACTAATGAAACTAATGAAAGTTCAAGGCAGGTCAAGACGAAAGTCCACGAAAATGAGAAAGTTGTAAAGAAGTGAAAATTCTGCAGCAGATATTGTAGCTTTTGTACACCTTCAACTGATTGCTGCCCCTTTATTCTGTCTGTCATCTTATCCAAATCAATGGACCTACATCACTGAGAAAAAAAAGAACAAAAAAAGTAAATACCAAAAAATTCAAGCTTTTGTGAGCCTTTTGTACTCATGCGCCCACACTGAGCCACCAAACCTCAAAGAGAAATCTATTTTCTGACCTATGGATATACATGGAGCACAGGGAACAGGTCCGTCCACAGAAAGGAGTCGATATGTCCTGTGTTTCTCTTTTGAATTCCCACACAGCGGGTAACTTTTAGCATTAAAGGCTTAAATGACAACAACTCAGAGGTAGCTGCTTGTGAGTGTGTCGGTGTGTGTCAGTTTTGACAATATGAATTAGGCTCGTAGTAGCAGGTTGTGTTTAACAAGCCTACACTGGTGTAATGTTCCATGTTGAGTGTCAACTGTTTGAATTCTACAGTCAGGACACTTTCAGAGATGCTAAAAAATAATATGAATATTCTGCACAGGAGAATATTGAGTGGTAGAGATGGTATTATGCATCATATGTTGTAACATGCTCATACAGTTGTAATATAAAAAAAAAATGCAGAAATTATATATTTGTACATTGGTTTCTGAAGATGATGGAATTGCTTTTGGAACGCAAAGATCAGCAGAGCAGCTCTGTGGCTACTTGAGGTGTAGGCTGTATCAATTCAGTGCAGTGATCACCGCTGTATCCACTCACTCAACCAGTGTGTGTATGTCTGTCTCCCTGTGTGTGTGTGAGACTCAAGAGCTGACTTGAAAGGGAATGGTAGACTTAAATCATCTCTCTGTCAGTCTGCATCATTCTCTCCCTGACAGGCGAGTCTTTGTACAGATCACATTCAAATTCACATCACACTCAAGAGCGCATCAAAACACACAAGATGCTGTCAAAACACAAAGCTCATGTGAAGGTGAAGTCGCCTACATTCATAAGAAGACAAACACTGTATTGCTGCCAGCTAACAGGAGAGAATGGCAATGACTATTTGTTGGATGTAGAATTTGATGATGTTTGCCTCCCAAACCAATAAGTGAAAAGCAAATGTGTCATGAATTTAAGTTAAAACGCATTTGGAATGCAGGGCTGCCTCTGGGCTGGAATACGAGGCAAACACCAGGGCAGTAATGTAAAAATGATCAACTTGAGAGCAGAAATAAACATGTTTACCTCCAGGTACAGAACACATTTGTGTTCCAGTAGGAAAAAGTGTACGGGGGGGGGGATTTTTAGATTTTCATCCAAAACTCCAAGTTAAATTATATTAAGACTAAATGTTATGCCTGTGATGGACTGACAACCTGTCGCCACTCTTAAAAAATGGATGGATGGAGTTATGGATTAGGTAAGTCCAGATGCCTGTGCAGACTGTGCAGGCACTAGAAATGGACCTCTCATACTCTGTGGTGTCAGTGCCTGTTAGAACATTTTTAATTTAATTATCTGACAAATAATATGCTTGCTTTGGTATTAATTGTACCAACAGGCCCCACATGAATGCTGGGCTCCATTTTTTTCTGCGAGTTAAATTCTTTAACTATTTTATTTATATGTTACCAAAAATTAGCAGGTATGTGTTTGTGTGTTCCACCCACAAAGTGTGTAGGATGCACCTTGTTAGCCAACCTAGCAAGCATTAACACTCTACCTCTCTTGTACTCTTAATATTACTTCTGCCTTCAAAAAACAAGATGGTGACAACTTTAAAGCTGAATTTTGAGACTCATCATTGTTATTGTTTTAAATCTATTTCAGCTTTAAATTAATTATTTCATTTGTGTTTGGTCCTGATGTTTGGCTTTCTACCCTCAGTATTCTGCTTTTGCTTTTTTCTCAGAGCAGTTGGTAAACTCTGTTTTTAAAACCCATCCTCCTATTTTTATATTACAAAAATTATATAATCACATATTATTTTTCTAGTGCGTGCTTCTAAACTGGTTGGTGTTACAGTTGCAAAGATTAGCTATATTCAAACAAAAAAGTAGAGTAAGAGAGGTTTCAAGATGCACTTAACGAAAATGACTGCTTTAAGCTAATACCACCTCTGTAGTTGCATTGCAAAAGAGACTAAAAAAAGGTTAGCTTACAGTTTTCAATAAATTATTACCAACTTACCCTGCTGTTGGTAAACAAACAAATTAGTTCAGAGCTGCACACAATAGGCTCCAATCACACATGTGGGTTTATCTCAGCAGGGAAAGCAACACTTATATTAAGTCTGCTGTGAGGAAAAAATGTCAAATGTTTTTATTTCCCTATCTTACCAGGCAACAGGGACATTATGCTGACTTTTTACTAGAATTCTCCTGCTGTCTCCTGCTGAAATGAGGAGATTTGAACTGAATTGCTAAAAAACTTGTCAAAAAAGCTACCATGAATATAATAAGAAAAAGAATATAATAAGAAAAGGCTAATCAGCGAACTTGAAAGCACTCCTCCATGAATGAACTTAGCAACATTTCTTTGTATTCTGCTTTAACACCTCAGCATCCTGCATCCTTTCAAAGACTGAAGCATTTTTCCCACTATCTTCTGAAACAATTCACAATTCACCTTTGAATCTCCAGAGTTTACTTATTTGTCTGGCATCGTGACATGAAACAACAGTTTCTCGACTGAAGAAAGATCTGGTCCAATGAGCACCGCAGGAGGACTAATGATTAGCCAATCAGCACCATGGGCGGGCTGTTATCTTTAGTTGTCAAGCTGTGCACCAGAGCCAAGGACTAATAACAAGAGAGTCAGATGTGAACAGTGAGGAGTTGGGCTATAACAGTAATGGCAACCGTATGTCCTGGTATGTATTCTCAAAACTGACCTACACTCTCCAGACACTTTATCTGATTGAAATCTGATGACTGTGAAGGTCAGTTGAGTACAGTGAACTCATTGTTATGTTCAAGAAACTAGTTTGAGTTGATTTGGGCTTTGACATGACATATTATCCTGCTGGAATCAGCCATCAGAAGACACTGTGTTCATAAAGGGATGGACATGGTCAGCAACAATACTAAGTATTGAGCATCATTTAAACAATGCTCAGTTGGTTCCAAGAAGTGTGCCAAGAAAATATCCCCAACACCATTACACCACTACCAACAGCCTGAACCACTGATACAAGGCAGGATGGTTTCTTACAGAAACTTGGTTACAGCAGGATGAATATGTCAGTTTAAATGAATCAACACCCTTGAGTCATACTAACTGTCAGAATCCTCGAAGCACAGGCCGCGGAGGAGGTGTAGCGGCAATTTTCCACTCCATCTTATTAATCAACCAAAGACTCAGACAGAGTTTTAATGTTAATTCATTTGAAAGCCTGACTCTTAGCCTTGTCCACCCTAATTGGAAAACTCAAAAACCAGTTTTACTTGTTGTTATCTATCGGCCACCCGGTCCCTACTCAGAGTTTTTATCTGAATTCTCAGACTTTTTATCTGATTTAGTGCTCAGTTCAGATAAAATAATTATAGTGGGTGATTTTAACATTCATGTAGATGCCAAAAACGACAGACTCAATAATGCATTTAATTTATTATTAGACTCGATTGGCTTCTCCCAAATTGTAAATGAGCCCACCCACCGCCTTAATCACACTCTGGATCTTGTTCTGACATATGGCATAGAGACTGAACAT
>VUQI01051840.1:0-10083 GCA_015106735.1 Paratilapia polleni | reverse complement strand
GATGTTGGGCCCCCCCCCCCCCCCCCGGGTTTAGAAAATACTAAACCCCAGGGGGGTTTAGTATTTTCAAGAGGAATGGTAAAAGAGAAGCTGAGTCAGGTGTTTAGATGATGACCTGCTGATGATGCATGACCACTTGTGCTGTTCCATGCACTTTGGTCTTGGTTGCACATGGTGGGAGTGTCTTACTTCTTACTTCATACTTTCCCGGATAATTGGAAAACAGAACCTTCAGTAGGCCGGGTGCTTGGTGATGGACAAATGCCCAGATGCTGAATGGATAAATCAATGGCTGTGAGCCCCTATTAGGTACTGCACAGTGGTTCATACCCCTGTTATAGGATTTCTGGAGAATTGTAACGACAGCAGGATTTTTTTTCCCTCTTTCTCTCTGACTTCAAGGTAAAATATAGGATTAGCACAATGCAACGGTAAAAAGTGCATTGCCTTCCACCTGTCCTTTCACACATGAGTGGTCAGTGCAGTGCAGTGCATTGCTCAGAATGTTTGCATTACACTGACTTCACACTTTATTGGGGAAACTCAGCTAAAATTAATGCAGTATAATAAAACTGCGCCGCAATAAATCGTGCCTTTCAACAAGGTTAATTTATGTAAAGTCATTTTGGAGGATGTATTATTATGAAGGTGCACATAAATAACAGAAATGCTTCTTTCTACGCCTCGATTTGTATTTAATAAACCAGTAAATGAATGAGAATTTAAAAAAAGAAATATTCAAATTCAGCTTTCTTTGCTGTGGGCTATATTTTGCAGGAGCCATCTTGTATCACAAGTGGTGGTGATGGTGTGTTTTATTGAGCCTGCAGAACAAATTCTAAGATGACTTTATATCTTAAGATTTCTGTCCCCATTGTAGGGGTTGTAGAGTGGACCAAGAATTGTAGGCTGATGGCAATTTCAGAAATTCATAAATTGTTGCACTCTTAAAACCGTGTGGTAAGACTCAACCATGGACAACCTCTGAACAACTGAGGATCTAAATATGAGGCTAACTGATGTGCACGAAGTAGGGGAAGGTCATAAAAAGATATTAAAACACTTCCACCTCATATTTTCAGCTGTCAAAAATGGCAACTGGGGAAAATGTGGAAGTCAAAACAAGATGGAAAAGCAAGATCACTGCATGTGTACTGGGCAGAAGTTTACATGTGGAGATATTCCTGCGCAGGAGCTGCAGCAAGGTTTAGCTGAGACATGAGCACACTGCAGCACTGGTGCACAAACAGGTCTGCATGTAGGAGCAATCAGAAGGAAACCTTACCTACCAGTTAATGACAATAGTTAACAGCTGAACTATGGGCTGCAACATGGGGTCATCTATGGGCTGGATAAGTAAGAATGGTCTTGTAACAAGTGCTGAAGTTAAAATTGACCTCTTTGGACACAACTCCAAGGCATTTTTGGAGAAAAGGAACAAGATTTGATGAAAAGTGCACTTGTTCAGATGTTAAGCATGTGGATGGAAATATTCTGTTTTGAGGTGGAAGGTCAGTCTGAGGTTTTCTGGCAGCCAGTGGAAAAGGGACTAGTTAAATAATCAGCTAATTCTGGATGTAAATGTTTTAACCTGTAATGAGAAATAACTATCACAGATGTTAAAAGGAAATATAAATACCAGGAGAAAAGCAACTACTTGTACAGTTAAAATGCATCAGACATGGATGGATAATGGAAGTTAAGATATGGATAAAACAAGTACAATAAGAAATTTACTAATTTCACTGATAGGTCCCAGCTCTTCTGCACACTCTATCAGACTGCTGCAGAGCATCAGGAACTATGTAAGACTGCTTCCTTGTAGTAAAGCATGTTGCCATTCTTTAGATTCCAGATGCACAGCCATGCTTGGCGTATTTGCAAAAACAAGCATACAGAGAATACTGTAATACAGATGTAGTTCCTTCACTATTTTACAAGTAGCTGGATGCCCAAGCTTTTACACCTTAAACAACTACTGTTGAGTATTTTCAGGTCACTTATAGCAACACTTTTTTTGTCAGGATGTGGGGTTTGCATTTTCATGTCTTTGCTTTAAAAATTAACCAAATACAATCTGTACAAATGATTGCGTAAGTGTGTCCTTTGCTTAGATGTATTACCCCTTACTTTGAGCCTAAGGGAGTGCAGCGTTTACAAAAACCACTCGCTGCAACCTTTTGGAGCATTGTCTTTCTGCTCCAATGGGCAACAAAGGGTTAAAAAACTGCTTATGAGTGAGTGAGCTTCATTGTATAAAGCAGCATACTGCTGCTGGGGGAAGTGTGTAATGCTGTCGGAGTAAGAGGGAGAGAAAAGATGAAAACTAGGTTACTGATCATTTTCCGTCTGCTCGACCTACTGTGACATCCTCCCGCATCTCCAGGCCTACTCGCCTGTCTGCTCTCTGATTCCCACGGGGATAAATCCAGGGTTAGCTGGGATTAACTGAGTGGTGTCTCAATGTACTTTCTCAGTAATAGAGGGGCTGATCTGTCTTGGTACACCACTTTCAAAATGTTAAAATTGCAAAAATAAATTTAAATGTCTGTCTTTTTTATTTATTTATTTTTGCAGCGGACATTATATCCACAGTTGAGTTTAACCACACAGGGGAGCTGCTGGCCACAGGAGACAAGGGTGGGCGCGTAGTCATCTTTCAGCAGGAAATAGAGGTACAGCTGCATGTTTAACTTCTGCTGATTTAATTCCCACACATTTTAGAAAAGGTCATCCCCTGAACTTGGTGACACAAAGTCAAAACATGATTCTAGTTTTGGAAGATTGTCTGCAAACGGAAACCAAAAAAAAAAAAAGGAGTAAGAGCATTGAATTTTCACTTATAATAGGTTTTATTTCTGAGACACACTTCTTAGTCAAAGTAAGTAATAATTTAAAAGATAGTTATGTCTATCTAGACAGAAATCTGTCAAACAAATTAACTCATCTTTGGCTCCCAACAGAACAAAAATCAGCCTCA
The DNA here is from genome assembly GCA_015106735.1 of Paratilapia polleni. Taxonomy (NCBI): domain Eukaryota; kingdom Metazoa; phylum Chordata; class Actinopteri; order Cichliformes; family Cichlidae; genus Paratilapia; species Paratilapia polleni. The sequence continues at coordinate 7,103 of VUQI01051840.1, read as the reverse complement.
GTTCCGGAGCGAGTACAATGTTTACAGCACTTTTCAGAGCCACGAGCCAGAGTTCGACTACTTGAAGAGTTTGGAAATAGAGGAGAAGATCAACAAGATTCGCTGGCTTCCTCAGAAGAATGCTGCTCAGTTCCTGTTGTCAACTAATGGTAAATTTCTCATTTTAATGAGATACCCAGATATTTCACAACAGTCTGCAGTGACTTTAATTTTGAATACAGCCATTAAAGACAAATGAATGACTCATAGCCCCTTTCGCACTTCACTCTGATGTGAACAGGAATAGGTATTAAAACATAATATGGCAATTTCCTCTGCATGATGGCAAAATTCTTTTGTTAATTAGTAAAGTTATGAGCAGCGTTCTCTATTATCTACAATAAACTCACTAACTGGTCACGCCTCATTTTTGTGAAATCACTTTATCATGTATGACATTGTACACTGGCATTTCTTAAACAGTTGGCACTGAGCAAAAAGTTAGATATTTATAGCACTTGGTTTTGCTGTATACCTGTTACTGAAGACATGAATTGCTTTCAAAATCTTAGAAATCTATAAAAAAAAGCCAGTATCAGTAGAGATTTAACTTCACATATTCAAGCTTGCACTATTTAGGCAATAACAAAGTCAAACATTTGATCAAAAAGATTCCTTAAACTTGTGTCAGCTTTGTTTTGGTTCCTCCAAAATGTAATGCAAATAAACTCAAATGACATCTACTTAGTGTGACCCTTTTAGTGACTTTTGTCCTTTTTAAAAACAGTTGGTGCTGCTATTTACAAGTTGTTGTTTTTTTTCCTTTTCCACAGATAAAACAATTAAATTGTGGAAAATCAGTGAACGAGACAGGAGGCCAGAGGGCTATAATCTCAAAGAGGAGGACGGACGCTACAAAGACCCCAACACTATCACATCATTGCGGGTCAGTTCTTGAATCGACCACAAGCTGATTCAAGAATGGGGTTATTCATCCAGATCAACAGTTCTTTGGAAGCAAAATTCTTAGAATATGGGTGTGTTAGCAGTTGGGATGGGCTACTGGTTTGACTTCCTTTTCTGTTGCTGCTGGTAAAGACGACTGTTACTCCAAATCTGGGCTGTCCTTCTAGAACCTATTGAAACTTGTTGGTGCAAAGCCAAGACATTTTAAATAATTCAGATTAAAACAAAAAACATTTTTCTAACTTGTACTGTGGTCCTGTGTAAAGATATGATGGTGCTTCCTATGCTATCCAGCTAAATGAACACTAGCTACTTCAGTGAAGTCAGTAAAGAGCTTTGTGCCACTAGCATTCACTCCCTTTTCTCATCACAGGTGCCAGTTTTAAAACCCATGGACCTCATGGTGGAAGCCAGTCCACGAAGAGTGTTTGCCAACGCTCACACCTACCATATCAACTCGGTCTCAGTCAACAGTGACAATGAGACCTACCTGTCTGCAGACGACCTCCGCATCAACCTCTGGCACCTCGAGATCACTGACCGCAGCTTCAGTATCCTGAAACACATGTGGGCGTGTTTGTCTGTGCACCTGACACATCCATGAAAATGGAGTCAGATATTAGATTATCTAATCATGTTTATTTTGTCTCTAGGCTGTCTGTTATCAGTCAGATGTTTTTGTCTAACTGAGATTGTTACTTGCTTGTGCTCATCTGCGTGGCAAAATATTATGTTTATGGAGATGCTTGATAGCAGGAGTCTTCTTTTCTTGCCTTGCTTCTATATAAGTTGCTGTTTATTAAAAAAAAGTTTGACCAGTCAGTACATAGTTTTCCACCTCAGGAATTATTACACACTTTCTGTGTTACCAGCAGCTTTAGTTCCTGCTGTGGGAGCCTCCCTGAAGAACTTCTTTCAGGGCAGTTTTCAGGGGGAAATGAAGCATCTACTCTGGGGTAAAAATGGCTCTGAATAAGGTCCTGGCGGATGATTGGAACATGCACAAAGGTCCAGGCTGCCTTAAAACGGTCCCCTGCCTGTCATCACCCAGACTGACACTTACCAAATTAAGCTGAAATTACTTTGAGAGCGTGAAGGATGTATCCCTCCTTAACCGTGTGCTCCTCAGATATTGTTGACATTAAACCGGCCAACATGGAGGAGCTTACAGAGGTGATCACAGCAGCAGAGTTCCATCCTCACCAGTGTAATACCTTCGTCTACAGCAGCAGCAAAGGAACAATCCGCTTGTGTGACATGAGGGTTTCAGCACTATGTGACAAGCACTCCAAGTGTGAGCACTTAATTTTCATATATTTATATGTCCTTCTTCTACCCTGACATTTAGATTAAGTACTAGATTTATTATGCTAAGCACTTTCATGTCATACTAGACCTTTGGAGAAGGCTGTTGTTTGACTTCTCTTCTTTCTGTTGTCCAGTGTTTGAGGAGCCAGAAGATCCTAGTAATCGCTCCTTCTTCTCTGAGATCATATCATCAATCTCAGATGTTAAATTTAGCCACAATGGACGCTACATGATGACCAGAGACTACTTGTCTGTAAAGATTTGGGACCTGAACATGGAAAGCAGGCCTGTGGAGACCTATCAGGTTCATGAATACCTGATCTGTGCTCGCTGTACGAGAATGACTGCATCTTTGACACGTTTGAATGCTGCTGGAATGGCAATGACAGTGTGGTGATGACCGGCTCATACAACCACTTCTTCAGGATGTTTGATCGTGGCCACGGGCAGGATGTAACATTGGAGGCATCCCGTGAAAACAGCAAGCCCATGCAGGTCCTAAAGCCCCGCAAGGTGTGCGCTGGCGGCAAACGCAAGAAGGATGAAATCAGCGTGGATAGTTTGGACTTCAAAAAGAAGATCCTTCACACTGCCTGGGATCCTCAGGACAACATCATCGCAGTGGCGACGACCAACAACCTCTACATATTCCAGGCTAAAGTAAACCAAATACAGGGTGAGCTCATCACATCTGGTGCGGGTGACATCACTTATAAGCACCTGCAGCCTCGCAGCCTCATCCAGGGCAATCTGTGGTAATGCTGACAACCAGCATCCCTGTTCGGCGCTACTGGGTGACCAGACTTTACCACTAGATGTGGACAGAGGAGGACCTGCTCTTGCCCATCGTCAGTCTGTCTGTGGCAGAGTGATGCCTGCCTTGTTGTTAAGTGATGTTGTGCCAATTTATTTCCCTTTGTCATGCGTTTTTTTTTTTTTTTTTTTTGCCAGCCCACCTGCCCTTTACTTTTCTAATGTGGGTAAACAAGTCTAAGTTCCTTAAAGTTCTGTATACAGACACACTTATTTTTATAAATCCCCCTCCCCTCCTCCAAATGGCTGTGGTAGAAAATGAAAAAAAAAAAAACCACTTACTTAGTATGTCCCCTTATTATCCTGTGCCATTGTAGTGTTTATTTTTCTAAGAAAAGTTTGACCATTTCGTGTGTACACCTTTTTTATTAATTCATCCATTCTACTGTCTGTTCTTTGAGTCTCTTTGCATCTCCTGTGTTTCATTAAACCGTGCATTCTCCACAGTTACACAAGTTATACTCACAGTTTCATTCACACACTTGCTGCTCATACTGGACATCAACACTTCAGCGGTTGCATCCAGGATTTTGAGAAGTACAATGGTGTTTTTTTTTTTTCCTTCTTTTTTTCTTTCACAAATCTGGTCCAGAGAGGTTTTGTCCTGCTTGCTGCTGCTGTGCTTCAGGCTCTGGGTGGCCAAACGGGCCCAAACTGAAGAAGAGCTTTTTTTTTTTTTTTTATTTTTTTTTTTAAGTATTGTCTCCCCATCGTATACCACGGCATTCAGTTCAAGCTGCACTTCACAACAGGGAAGAACATCTGATTTGACACTGGACTTTCTTGCTGCACCAACTCAAGTACTTGGATGTCTGTGATGTGAGACTGCAATTTAAAAGAAAAAATGATTTGAGGCATTCAGTTAAAGTGTTTAAACTACTGCAGACATAACTGACACTGTATGTGTGATGGTGCAATAAGCCTCACAAAGATCTGCAGCACTTGATGTCTCCACACCATATTTAAAAAGTGGAAAGTTAAGATTATATTGATGCCTCTAGTAATGTATAACTACAGTTTTAATCAATGACAGTGGAAAAAATAAAGGAACTACTTTTTGCATCCCTGTGATTGCCTGATTGTTGCTGGGATTTCATCAGTACTAAAGTAATTTTATGCAGTGTTACTGGTGTTGTCTCTCTAGTTACAGCTGGATTATCATAACATTTTTGTTTACAAGATTAAACACAGCTTTGAACACCTTCAGCTGGAAAGGAGGCGTGTGTTTTAAGCCTGCTGACCCATCACTGACTGTGCAAGACGTGCGTGCAGCTGGCATTAAGGGATTACCTGATGGACGTGATTAAGATCAACCACTGAAGGTTTATTGAAATCAGCTGATATGGTGTCTAGTTACTGAAAGCTGGTAATGAGCATGCATCTGGCCCGTGGCTTGACCGCGTGTGTACGTGGGGGTACGCACGTCTCGTCCTACATGGACAAAAATTGAGCCAGCAGCACCGATGCAAATACAAATTTCTGCTTTTGGATGGTTCATGCATGTAATACCCTGAGCTGTTGTTTTGTTTTTTGTTTTTGTTTTTGTTTTTGTTTTTTTTCTCTCCTCGTTATGTAATTCGACTCCCTCTCTCTTTTTTGTTATCAACGGGACGCTGCGACGTCATCACCCAGCTCCCAGAGAGAGGGAGCGAAGGCGTGAGCGGCTCGCGGGCGACTGGCTGCTTCCAGACCAGCTAACGCTCGAAAACAAGTGACAGCTGTGCTGTAACTTAGCTAGCCGCTCTTCTCCTCCCCCCCAAAAGCAAAAAACGACTGGGGTCAACTGTACTATCGCACGTCTGAATGTGTGCAGATAATACACTGCGCCTTTTACACTGACTTGAGCCTTTTATGCAACCCACCCTGCTCACCAGGCACGACGATGTCCGACGCTGCTAACACCACTTCTACAGACAACAACGGAGACTCGGGGCTAAACGGTAAGCTAAATGCAACCAAATTGCTCAACTGTGACAGCCTGCCGGTGTGTATTCTTTCTAAAAACATTTCTGGGTGTTTTTGTAATAGGTTTATTGCAGGGGTAACCAGTAATTTGGCCGTTTATCTTATTCTTTTTGTATTTGGTTTTTTTACACGGCGAAGGGGGACGGCCTGTGGAACGGTATGGTCCGTGTGTTTGACAGTGCTTGGACCAATGGCGTTTCTCTAGGCTTGATTGACAGTAACGTAAGCCAATCAGCGATTCGCGCATAAAGTGGATGCGGGTTTAAGCTTTGTCAACGAGGCTAGATGGAAGAATTACGAACTAGTGGTGTGCGATACTGCAAATTTTGGTATCGATCCGATACCAAGTAAATACAGGGTCAGTATTACCGATACATTTGAGTTATAAAGGCAGCTTATGTAGGTAGAGCAGTGCGTCATGATTTATGAGATTAATCATCAACAATTTGCAAATTCTAAATACATTTTAACGACCACTAAATCACTGTGATTTTTACTGTCCTCAATAATTAGTTAACACAGCCGAACACACCTTTCAGCTTTTCATGGATTTTGAAACTGGGTTTTTTGGAGACTTGGAATGTAAATGTGTCTGTCTTTAAAGCACTTTGGGTCAACTTCTGTTGTTTAATGCGCTGTATAAATAAAATAGACTAGACAGTCAACACAAAAAGGTTATTACATTCAGAAATTTTTCATAATTCATGTTCCAATACAGTAATTTAATACAAGTGGGCTGACTATATTATTTGAATGTCTGAATATAGGTAATCAGTCTGCTGAAGTAACAGCTACGATGACCAAAAACACTTTAACATCAACTAATGCTGAAGCTCTGACATCAGTCATGACTGAAATATTACTTTCACCACTATGAGCTACCTGGTTATTCTTTGCCTCTCTGAAAGGACTGTGACAATGACGTCTGGGTCTGTCTGAGGGATTTCTCTCCTCCTCTCTTCGTTTCTTTTGCTGCTCGTTCCGGGACAAACTTCTCTTTTTCGTGGTCTTTCATGTCTTTATATAAGTTGGCGGTGTTGTCACAGTAGAGAATTTCCTTCCAACCTGTTTGCAATGTTTTCATTTGCAGCCGTAAAGTACCTCTACACGCTGCTCCGCTTTCTCACTCGCTGCAGCCAACAAGTCTCTCTGCTCAGTGCCGCCGAGTCACGTGACCGCAGGACAACTAAACACAGCGGAGCAGGGGGCGGAGCAAAGCGTGCCTGCGTGAGAGAAGCACAGACATGTCTACTTTTCTGATGAACACGCGCGACGTACTGAACTTAAAGGAGAGAAACAAACTAAAGTATCGATCTGATACCAATACCAACGTTGTATAGATACTATCGATATTTGGACCGATGCGCCCACCCTTATTACTAAGTGGCAAAAATGGAGAAATGTATTTTGGTAAATTAAAGGAAGATCAATTCAATTCAATTTTTCAATTCAATTTTATTTGTACAGCGCCAAATCACAACAACAGTCGCCTCAAGGCACTTTATATATTAGGGTAAAGACCCTACAATATTAGACAGAAAACCCCAACAATCAGACGACCCCCTATGAGCAAGCACTTGGCAACAGTGGGAAGGAAAAACTCCCTTTTAACAGGAAGAAACCTCCGGCAGAACCAGGCTCAGGGAGGGGCAGCCATCTGCCGCGACCGGTTGGGGATGAGGGGAAACAGATCAGTGGTTTCGTGAAAAATAGAAAGTAGTCTAAAGCGCCACTATTGTATTTATTTTATGTCCCTGTTAGATGTCTCCGTCTTTTGCTTAGATTTGTGGTTACTTGTAAGCTCATCTTTGTCGATCATAGAACTTTTGTCTTTTGCCTAAAATGCATATTGAAATAAGTTTTTGTTCATAAGAATATTTTAAGATCCTAGGTTTTGTTTTATTTCACCTGCACAAGTTGCTTTTCCTGTTTTTCTTCTATTTTCATTTTCTTCTTTGTTTTTATTCTGGTGATAAATGTCTAAACCTTTGCACTTTTTGTTTTGCGCAAGGTCTACCGCAGTTTTTTTTTTTTTTTTTTTTTTTTTAATTTTTTTTTAAAATTTTTTTTTT
>VUQI01051839.1:0-17032 GCA_015106735.1 Paratilapia polleni | reverse complement strand
TATGAAAAAAAAAAAAAAGGGTTAGAGGTAATAAAAAACTGTTACATGTGGGCACACACTGGCCAGTTGAATGTGTTTTTGCTTGTCCTCCTTGCATTCTATTTTATGATGAATAGGTGCATTAAGCAATGCGTGGTGTGACTAAACCCATTAAAAAAAAAAAAAAAATTATCCAGTTGGATTTTTTGCAGCTGAGGTGGTTGAACTTTTTCATTGCACCTGCAGTGTTAATTACAATCATACAAGTCAAATGAAGCCAAATGCTGACAAAATTTGAACCAGTTTATTTAATTAGGACAAGAGCGGAGATTTAGAATTTGGACATGACCTAAAATGAACCACCATGTTTTAACAGTTTATGTTCACTTGAGTACAGCAGTAAATTAGATTTAGATCACCGTTATGTTTAACCTAAAAAGCTCACTATATTAAATAAAAAATGTAAATAGGGAAGTGTTGAGTGTGTAAATCATTTGATTTAATAAAGAATATGCTTTTTAGACTCAATCATCTGTCTTGGCTTTCCCCATAAAGAGTTTTTACACTGATGGAAAAACACTGCAATACTTTCAGTTTAATGGTTATGAAAACATTTACCATAAAAAAAAAAAATAACTGGCTTTTGTTCCACCTGATGTGGTTTTTAGTGACACATCTCAACAACTATTAGATGGATTTCCATCAGTTATGGTACAAACATCCACAGATCTATGATATTTTTTTCAGGCTGTGCATGGCCAACACACCATGAAGGCTTTTCGTGGTTTCAGGAAAGGGCCATGGTTTCCCTGTTGAATAAAGAAAAGAAAATGGATAGGGGAACACAAATATGCCATACGTACAGGTAACATTAACTACCCCATGGCTAGACACTACTTGGACTTTCATAATAGTAAACCGTCTACATTACAAGCCTTTGGAATTGACCACATCCCTCTTTCAATATGAAGAGGTGACAGACAAAGGAGTCTTAACCAAAGGGAAGCTTTATGTATTCATAAATTACAGGCCACTAAATATTCTGTCTTAAATAAAGACTTAGATTTTACTTCTTTCTTATAACTGTTAATTGCATTTGAAGATGCATTAATATCATCTGTGGTTGATACAGCTGTGTGTTCTTCTTCTTATGTCCTTCTTGTCTGATTTGAATTGACTTTGTTTGAATGTTTTTGGGCTTGATGTTGATATCCTTTTAGGCTCTTGCATCTGTCCAGGTTTTGAAGACTCCCCCTATTGGTGGAGCTTCACTAGAAAAGATTCAGTGTGTTCATGGACTCTGTTTTACTCCCTGATCAAGGCTTTTGTGCCAAAATGCATTGGAGTTTTTTAAGTTAAACATAACCATGGCATGAGAATAAAGGCATTTTAATTTTATTTTGAAAAGGGAGTGCCTTGGAGTTTTTTGATATTTCAGCCTATGTGTATTACATCCAAAGAGCACCTCAAATAGAAGTGGTTTGAATCCAGGAAGCACTCCTTCTCAAAAAACAATTAAAGTGAATTTAGATCAAAGAACATATAGAAAATGCTGAAGGGACAAAGTGTTAAAATTATAGAAGTGGAATTATTGGTCTGAATGTATGAGAAACCAGAGTGTAACTGATGCAAAGCTTGACTGAAAGAGGGGCTTTAAGGACTTCACTTTGCAGATACTATCTTCTACTTTTTCTTTTTCCTATCTCCACTTGTGCATTTCTTCCAATTTGCCCTCAGAAATCGCTCATCCAGGGCAGCCACCTGGAGTGAGTAAAGAGAACGTTATGAAATTATTGTCCTCTTTTGATAGCACCATTCATCCAAAGTTTCTCTTCAAACAAGAGAAGCCTCTCTGTCCCTGGCATTTTCATTGATTGAGCCCGGCTCATGTAGTTCATCTGACAGCAATTTTAATAACCTTTTTCAATCTTTGTTCGAATATTGCCAATTTCACTGTAATTATGATATACTAACTGTTAACTTTAACTGCCCCGAGAGGAGAGAAAGGTGTAAAAATTGCACAAGATTGCTGCAGAAAATCGAAGTGACTCACTTTCCTGTCTTGTGTAAGATGGCACCATCAATAAAATTAGCTGTGAGACAGGCAGGGGACAGAAAAGCCAGTTGGTGGGAAGATGTGATGAGCTGAAGTCACTGGTAGCCTGCCAATCAGTGGGGAACTGGGTCGTCCTTTCCATTACAGAGACTTGAGTTATGTTTAACATTATAATTTAGCATCTTAAATTAAGATGAATGGTTGGCACTACACTGAAGGGAAGAGGAAAAAAGATGAAAGGAAGGAAAGAGATACAAGGAAATAACCCTTCAAAAAATGTGAGGAAAAAGCAGATTTCCTATCTGTGCAAACAGGTCAACACATGTTGCTTGACCTGGCTTTGCTGCTCTACTTTTGACCACAGTTATAACCCATTTCCTTAATGAAATAATTTGTAGCTTGTATCTAGTTTGGTCAGCTTGAGGTTACTAGTTCAAGATTGTATTATCTGAAAACTGTTGCTGTGGCTGCACCACAGTTCATGAGAAAAGGGCTCCACATTCTGTAAAACAGATCAGCTTTAAACATGTTATTAGGTACTCTGGCACAGCTAGGCAAGTAATATCTGCCTGAGACTATATTTTTAGACTACACTAGGTGGGTCATATTCTCATTTTTGCATTAATCTTCACATCTCCCTCAGAAACAAAGCAAAAGAATGCATTTTTCAATTATTTCATTAAGATTTAAGTATTTTTATAAAGATTAGTTAAAGATAATGTTTTATGGTTTCATCTAATTCATCGGCTTCTGATTGTATATTGGTGAAGTTGCCATGCCAAATTAACTCTCACCCTGGTAATACACAATATTTATGATGTTGCATCTCAGTTACGATTATCTTTCATCCTTCTAATGGCTTCAAATCAAACTGAGAGAGTTTCAGAATCAAACCCACGAGGGTCTTTTATTTTGAAAATTGGCAGACATTCCTGTGTCTGACTTCCTGCACTGTGCAGCATTTGTCAAAAATAAACTTGACTCAGAGTGGGGAGTGTTGGGATGGTTGCATTTTAACCACCAGATTCCAACAGATGTGCTGCCATGCATCTGCAGTGTCTTGAGTGGAAACAATCAGCTCTGGCAGATGTGTCAGATCTTGAACGCAACACAGCTGTGCCCAGTGGGATTCAATCACTTCAGATTTTTACCATTCTGCACCTGCCGAACAGTTGTCCTCTGTTTCTTTGTCACCTGGGCTGTGCTGAAAAGTCGATTTAAATGGAAATGGTGGTGTGTTTAACATCCTCTTTTGTTATACAAGCTTTTCACCTGTGCCACTAAGGCCACTGGCTCTTTTAGTATGTTGGGCTATACATTTACATCAGCACTCATTAGATAAAACTTCTGACATACCTGAAAAACAAGAGAAAACCTACCCTAAAGCCTGCTGTACAGTGTTTCAAGGAAATGTCTTTCAACCCTGAAGCTGTAGCAAAATGATTCATACCATTTTCATATTGGTCAGTCTCCTCTTTACACAGCTGCTCCTGTTTAGTCATCTGCCCAGGATATATACCAGCATTCACCCCTTTGCCAGGTTAAAGTTTCTTTAGCTCTCCGGTTATTTCTGTCTTCCCTGTCAGCCTGTATGTGTGTTCATTTGCTGTTTTCTGAGACATGCCTCCCAAAGCCCAAAGCTTTTCTCTGTCTCTGTCTGTCTTCTTTCTTAATGCTTGTATTCACGATGTTTGACCAAGTAAAGTCGGCTTTGCCCATTTGCCAGTTTTCAAGTAATTGCAGAAAATGTTAATTAATGGGTTTTGTGATGTTGATAGGGTTCAACATTAACTTCAGGTGCAAATTGTTGGAGTTGTTGATTTCATCAAAACATGTGGATACAGACTGAAAAGTGGTGCAAAAGAATTACATGGTATGTTGGTGCACCAGCAATAAGATATGGTACCAAAACTTTCATCCTTTTCAAATCTGTTTCATTTCACCTTGGAGACTCTCCTAGTGAAATGAAATCACATTTATCTGAGCCTACAGCCTAATCTGAAGGAAAGTGAGATATTATAAAGGATATCTTCTTACATCTCTAATGCACCTTAAAATTAGCTCATTTGCAGTATTTTGTTTCTAAAATGGCTTATTTAACAAATTACATTTTCTCCTGCCTTAGAAATAACCAAGTGTGAAATTTGGTATTAAATCACTGTTATAAAGACAGCAAGAAAAATGAAGCCTGGAATGGGGGAATCAAGTTTTCTCACCATAAGTAACATTTACACTGTGCATTACTGAGTTGCAAGTGTTTTGCATTTTGTACATTATCAGTGTCTGATTTTACTTACATTGAATGTTTGAAAATTACAACACAATGCATAACTAACTCTAATTCATATTTCTGTCCCATTAGTACCAGGCTTTAAAAGTAGGGTAAGCAGAAATCTGGAAAAGCAGGAAAAAAACTGAAAATACAGCCCACCTCCTGCAGCTCTCCCCTCACCCTTCTCTGTCCTGAGCCCCTCCTACCAGAAAGGTGCAAGCATGTACATGTGCTTCATGCATGTGCAACATCAGCAATGAGTCAAGCTTCTAACTAGCTACATAAACCTAAATGTGCTACTGAGTCAGCCGTAGCTATAGCAAGGAGTTGAACCTCATCATAGCCACTTGTCACCTACTTTCAAGGTAAAGTGATGAACACAACCTAACCAGTTAACCCATCCATTTTCTTAACCATGTATCCAGTTCAGGGTCACAGTGGGTGGGAGCCTGTGGGTGAGATGCAGGAAACACCTTGCACAGGTGGTTAACACAGAGAGACAGACAGCCATTCACACCTGCTTCCTCGGCTATGGCCAATTTAGAGTCACCATTTAACCTAACAATCATGTTTTTTAAACAGTGGGAGGAAGCTGGCGTACCCAGAAAGAATCCACAAGCTCCAGAAAGGCTCTAGCTGGCCAAGCTGTTGGAACCGAGAACCTTCTCATTGTGAGGCAACAGTGCTAAAGCGTGAGTACACTCTAAACGGCTACGGCGTACTCACGCTAGGTTGACTAGTGTGACTGCTACGAACTGTGGCCTGCTGGAAAAGGCAGGCCCGGGCATGGTTCAGCTGGACTCGGGCAAGGTACGCATATAGTGTGATTGCTATGGATCTCCAATGCTTCCTCAAGCACAGCTGCCTCCATAAAAATTGCTTTTAGAAACCAATTTGTGAGAGGAATGTTTGCCTCTGCTTCCCCAATTATGCCAGAAAATGCATAAAATCATTAAACCTGTACTCTACAAGAGTGCTTTTCAAAAGTGCATGAAAGAGAGAGAGAGAGATGCTGAGACAAACTGAGGCACACTCAGGCCTGGATTAAGGGCGGTGTGAGGCCAGCGGACGAGTAGGGAGGAAGAGAATAGTACAAGGCAACCATGCCTAGTGTACACCCTTAAAGTAAAATGATCAGCAATCATTGAGATGCTGAATAAGGGTGGTTTCAAGATCCAATCAAGACATACTCATAACATTACAGTTCAAAAGCAGTTCTGTGTCTATGTCTGTGACACCAATCAGAATGTACTTCCTAGGTATTCTAGATCTTACTATAACTAATGCAGCATGCTAAACTTTTGATCTAAGCAGTCATAAGACAGAAGAAAGACTCACCACAGTCCTATATTGGAGGTGCTGAGGGACAATCACTCTGTTGGGTTGCTTTGCAGTGTAGCCAGTTGTTGCCATTGCTGGAATAGCATGTTTGCAGGATAGCAGGATTTTCTGCCACTGAACCAAAATCTGAAGGGATGTTCATTCACAGCTGCAACTATAGAACAACTAATAGGAACACCCTGTCTCTGAAAAGACACGTGATTGACATAGGTCCATGTAAATCCCAAAGAACAGAGTCAGAAGGATGTGCAAAAGTGTAGTTTCCTCTCACACTACTTAAATTGAAATATGTTTAGTGAAATTTTGCCTAAGACCCCATAGAAATTTCTGCCTACCCCAGCTTTATTGATGGCAGGTCAGTTCCATCAATACATCTGGACATCTACTAGCCAGACATGTAATCATCTTGTTGTTCCTCTGACCTTTTTATGTAGGACAACCTTCAGGTCCAAAACCTCAAACCAGCACTTTGTTCAATGAGAAAGTGTCTAGAAAGGTCAAATTTCATACAGCTCAGAATTCTATCTTTACTGATGATCAGCTGAACTTTGTTGTTGCCAATAAGAGACAAATGTTAAAGCAAATAGCAAAATCAGATTTCTGATTAACATTACCATTTACTCTTCCCAGAGAATTAACCTCCTTAATCACGGTAACACCAGTCTGCTGCTAAAATGTACACTTTTATAATGTATTCCAAAGTTCTAAAGACATTATCTGAGCCTATTTGTCCCAAGAGGCCTTTATAAGGCCTTTTAATCTAAATTACATTTTTTTTTTTTGTGCCACCCTTAGGACAAACATTTAACAGCCCCTTGACTAGTCAAAAAATAGAAAAATCATGAGCAGTGGGTGTAGGGAAATAACGAATAGTTGCAATCCCTAACTTCTTATTGCTGTTTTGTCATTTGCGATGCTGAAAGAAAAATTAACATGAAAACCAAAAAAAGAAATGGAAAAGTAATTAGGAAATTCCCCAATTTTCAATGGTGTTTGCAGGCCTATTTAACCCTTGGAATCACAGTTCTCTCTCACTGAAGAGGTGGCTGTGACAAGGGCAGATGCTTTAAAGGCGGGGTGGGAAGAAAAGGAACATAAATGCCATTTAAAGCACTTGGGGCTAGGGAGTGAAGATGGCCTGACAATCACTGATAACAGCAGCGGTCTCCAAGATCATCTAGACAATGATCATCTATAAGTCCTCCATATAAGATTTAGCAGTGTTTTGCTGATTCCTTAGCAATTGAATCAACAACTTTTTGTTCTCCTGCGACCTGTTTTGTCATTAATTCACCACCAGCTTAAGCTGAGGGGATTGCAGAAAACACTTTAGAATAAGAGCCAGCAAATGCATAACCTGGTGATACTGATGGCGATGGTGGGATTGTTCATGTCTGTACTGTTTTTGTCACTGTGGGTTATAAGATTCATCATTCATAACTAGCTTAGGAGAGAACACACACAGTCAGAGGGACATAGTGAGTGTGTGTGTGTGTGTGTACAGTATGTTGACTTGAACCTACCTGCTTTTCTGACTCAAGCTAGCAGGTGACTGGACAGTGATGACCATCACTGCCAGATCAAATCGTTTATCCCACACTGCCATCTGTGGGTCAGTGAGTGAACACCAGCCAAAAAAACCCCAAAAACCCCAACACCTCCCTTACATAAGTGATCTATAAACCAACAGTGTGAGAGGCTGCCTTATAATAAGCAAGCTGAAATGATGTATGATGTCTCAGTTGGGGGATCCCGTAACACCATCTCGACCCACTGCACTGATTTACATGTGACCCACATCGATGCTTCCAACAGATCGAGGGGGAGTGAAAGAGATGGAAAGAGAGATACAGAGAGGGTGCCATTTTATGCATCCTCCAATCCCTTTCCTGCCTCAAAACAAGCACACGGAGTAATTCTGCCTCAGAAGCAGCGAACCAAATCCCATCTGTTAAAGGAGGATAAATTCTGGCAGAGTGAATTTATCTGTAGCTGAGATTTATTTACTGGAAACAACTTTGGGTTTTCTTTCTTTATCAGTCAGTCACCGCCTTCTCTTTTCTTTCCTTCGTCCTGCTGTTTGTGCCTCCTGCTGTGCGAGTTGTCCCACAGGTTCTGTGCTAGCTCGGCCAGGTCGATGGCCGCTAATGAAAGGCGCCTTTATAAAGGTGTCAGCTGCTTTCCCTCACTAGAGCAAGCAGCTCTAATTTGAAGTAATGGTTATTGGTTTGGCCATTGATTTATTGAGCTGGTTATTAGTGCACTGTATGAGGACCGGCAGAGATGAAAGGCAAGAGTGGAGGAGGATGGAGGAAGGTGTGCATTTGACGTGGGTGGTAAGATAAAGGGACGAGTCTGAGCAAATTCAGTTTTGTTTCTAGGGGACACAAACATAAAGACCGCATGCTGTGTCAGTGTCAGTCTTTATCATTATTGTCCTGTTTCTTTTCTTTTGTGCTTTGATGCAATACAAACTGAAGAAAAGAATTCAATGCTTTAGTGCAGTGCTGTGTTGAAAAAATAATAATTTTGGATGTTTCTCAACCATAAAATACATTTTATATCAACATTTCTGGAATACATGTATATCAACATTAGTGTTTTAACTGCTTGTGGTTCCTTGAGGGAACAAAATGAGGGGACAATAAGCATTTCCTATGGAGCAATACAAGTTAGAGTTAGTTTTTAGGGCCACAACAGAGCTGCACAACTGAAACTCTCACAACATTTTTGTATTTCTGAAACATTCTCTCTTTTTTTACATTGCTGTTATGCATATTGCAGCAATGCTGACAGCAAACATATTCTGCCAGTGCTATGGAATTGAAAATGATATATGAAATATGAAATGATGAGACCAAGTTTTCCCTCATGCAGAAAAAGTTGTGAATAGTATACAATATACATTAACTATGGAAAATCACTTGGTATCCAGGAGAACGGGTGAACATGTGTTACAGCAGGCACAAAGAGTTTCATAAA
The DNA here is from genome assembly GCA_015106735.1 of Paratilapia polleni. Classification (NCBI taxonomy): domain Eukaryota; kingdom Metazoa; phylum Chordata; class Actinopteri; order Cichliformes; family Cichlidae; genus Paratilapia; species Paratilapia polleni. The sequence goes on along the minus strand of VUQI01051839.1, from coordinate 8,402 downwards.
CTCTATCCTACATCAGCTCTGTCCTAAGTCAACTCTCCACTTAAGAAAAGACAACATACAAATAGCTGGGCTGTAATTTTTGCCCATTGTAGAGCTCCATCAGCAGACATGTCATTGTACTCCTACAGGATCCACTGAGACTAGGCTTTTTTCAGGCCTCCCCAGATGGTATGGGGATGGACCCTAACCTCAAAACAATAGTGTTTAATTCCACAAAAACATTACATTACTAAATCACATAAAGATCTGGAAAGAGGATAGAAACAAACCAACAAAAGGCAGAACTACCATTCACAAAGAGTGAAGCGAAAAAAAGATGTCATCACTGTCTACTCAGGAAGTGTACTGAAAGAAGCATGTCAGCAGCTTCAGCTTTAGGTGCATGTCACACACATCTTGGCAGTGCTCACAAAAACTGGAGCCTACTAAAATAAAATGGAGCAAAACAAACAGACTGAAGTACAAAAATACCATCCTGTGACAGTCGTCTTGATTAATTAAGCATGAGGTCCATCAAAGGGGAGTGAGATGTACCGGCACTTGCACTGAAGTATGCATATGTAATTATATATTTTGGCAACTTTAACCCATATCTAAAGAGTTTTAAACCTATGGTAAGCACTGGTTAAGTTTCCTGAAAATCAGTGACTGGAATTGGATTGAAACTGGGTGATGCACCGAATTGCAAACATACATTCCTGGATGAAGGAAAAAGAGTCAGGAGAGACAGGATCCAGGGCAACATAAGAACTTTGATACTGAAAGAGGCCTTTTTAAATTTTGTCTTTGAGAAAGTTCAAAACACTAATGTGGTGATATTTTAATCGATGAAGTCATAGACTGCTTCTTTCTTTCTTTCTTTCTTCACAACTGCAAAAACAAAACTTTTCCTGCACAGTAGCTCACAATGGCTCAGCTCCCTTGGGTCCTGGGATTTGAGGAGGTTCCTGAGATTTTGTGCACAAAAAATACAAACTTTGCACTAAGGTTTCTTCTAAGATTTCTTCTCTGCAGATCATTGTTGAGCAATGTGACAAAATCGTCTTTGGAGCAGAAGGAAGGATAATGCTAACCTGCAGGAGATAACCATTTAATAGGTGCAATTCCCAGAAGGATTTTGACTAAACATTTGTTGGAATAACCACTGTTAGCAGTGCTCCTTTAAATGGCGGGTAGGCCACATTTTGTAATAAAGTCATGTGGGTGGAACCACAGTTCCAGAGCAGCACTTTGAGGAATAGTTTGTCATTAATTATTGAAGTCCCCACGACTTCAGCTCCAAAGGAACAAGGAAGTAATGATGCAACTGGGAGGACAGGTTTCAAGCAAATAAATGGTTTTACAGACTTCATCAAGCCTAAGCTGAGCGCAGATTCAGGAAGGAAAAACAACTTTTACTGCATGTTATCTATTTTTGGAATGTGGTTATTCAAAACATATTCACAGTGATACCTTTATCCTGATGTTTGATTTACTGTCAACATTAATACCACTCTCTCGCATTTTTAGATGAATTATGCCAACAGTCGAGGTTGTGTTGACAGTGCAATGCTTTTACACCATCATCTGGCCCGTCAGTTTTATTACCAGTAATGAAACAAGTTACATATCCTTCACTTCTGGCTACCCCTGAAGCCAAATTGAAGCAGGTGTGTTCAATTATTCAAAGATTCGCCTGATCAAAAACCTAAGCAAGATGTTTGTACTTATGTCAATAGCCCACTCAGCTTTTTCTGTTTGTTAAAAGGAGGAAAAATTACCCTCCAGTAGCAATATGGCACTGGCATATCATCATCCCTTATCACTTGTGCAAAATTTCCTGACTGGGATATCACTTTACCTAATCCCAGGAGGATTATTTGATGGTGGAAAAATGTTCAAAGTATATAATGGTGCCAGTGTAAATTGTTAGTCAGAAAAAAATAATAATAATTTGGAAAACATTTACCCAAAGGGGTTCACAGAGAGACCACATATATATTTTTTTCCCTTTAATTTAACAGCAGTACAATTACAATGTAAACTGCTTAAATGGGAACGTCACCATAGGTCTCTTCTGAAGATTTAAATTTCAGCAAAAAATAAATAATCTTACTTATATGGTTTTTTTGATTTTGGGTCAGCAAATTCTAGGAAGCAATTACAGCTTTACACTCTTGAATCTGACACTGACAAAAGCTCTCTCACCTTCTCCTGCCTACACAGCATTTATATAACACCACAGTAACTGCCAGCCTTAGAAAAGGAAGCATCACAACCTCACTTACAAAGTTTAGCTTGCTCTTAAGCAATGCATGTGGCAGCTGACTAACAGGTTTTCCTTCTGCCGAGATCATTTAACATACTGCAAACCTGTCCCCTTGACTCAACCTACCACAGCTCGGCTGCTGTTGTTACCAGCTCCCATACATACCTCACTGCCCTTGTTAACACTTGTTAATACATGCCAAACTCCTGCCTGTATAGATATGCTGCCTTGTGGTACAATCCCAATTCCAAAAAAGTTGGGACACTGTGTAAAATGTAAATTAAAGCTAAATGCAATGATTTGCAGATCTCATAAACCCGTATTTTATTCACAATGGAACATAGAGAACATATCAAATGTTTAAACTGAGAAAATGTACCATTTTAAGAAAAAATATTAGCTTATTTTGAATTTGATGGCAGCTACACGTCTCACAAAAGTTGGTACAGGGGCAACAAAAGGCTGGAAAAGTGGCACTAAACAAGAAACAGCTGGAGGAACATTTTGCAGCTAATTAGGTTAACTGGTAACAGGTCAGTAACATGATTTGATATAACAAACAGCACCTTAGAGAGGCAGAGTTTCTCAAAATCATCTTTAATTCTGAGGTTCACCAGTCAGCTAAAAACTACATCAACAAATTGTAGAACAATTTCAGGATAATGTTCCTCAATGTAAAATTGTAAAGACTTTGAATATAATTTCATCAAAAGTTTCAGAGAATGTGGAGAAATCTCTGTGTGCGATGAGTCTCAATATCTGCTGTGACATTTGGATGGTAGGGTCAGAATTTGGCATAAACAACATGAAAGCACCAATCAGATAAAGGTCATCAATATGATCAAATTTGAGCTATTTAGGCATCCAGACATATACAAATATAATGAATCAGTAGATCTAATAATTCATTTCACTCACCAGAATTTTAGAGTTAAGGTAAACAGAAACTTGCAGTGTCTTTAGCTTTAGTTAACTGATGTTCATCTTAAACTGTTTCCACACTGTTCAATTTGGGGCTGTCCCCTACTAAAGATGACTAACGGGAAAGAATTGTGACTATATCTTTGATTGTAGCTCAAACATGGTGGTCTTCCATTGCATTGTGTAAGAGAACTTGGTTATAGTAAGCAAAGAATAACACTCACTTCAACTCTGGCACTTTTTGAAACAAACAAACTAAAGCAAATAGTAATGCATGAAAACTAAAAGTGTTTGGGATTCCAAAACAGAAGGAAAATCTTGCTGAGCTGTGGTAGCAGAAGAAATGTTCATATGATGTGTCCCACTAGCTTTTATGATGGAGCCAAGGAGGACGTAGCATGAAGACAAGTAGTAGAGGAATGATACTGTGTTAGGCACTGATTATGTAGGTATTATTCATCGTCTTCATACATCAAAACTGATGCCCTACCCAAGTTTATTAGGTCCATGTTGCACAGCATGGCTTACAATTAATTTGTGAGACTGCCAAAATCACACAATGTGTAGATGTCTTTAAGCCATACTTTCCTCAAGAGAAAAGGGGATTAAGTTAATAAATTACATACACAACATTCACTGGAAATATAAACAAGTAATGAATTGACATTGCTTTGTTTGCTAGCTACTCATTATCTGCTGTCATAGCCAAGTGCTGTTTAATATGGCAAGAAGGGTTTGCTAGCCACCCCAAGTCATTCTATTTTTTTTAAATAATATTTATTATATTAGCATTTAGAACACATGGAAATCTCTTATTTCACTGTGTCCTGCTGTGAGAAGTGCTTGCTCTACAATTCATATTTTCTCATTGTCTGTCTTTGTTGTACAACCACTTCAAGAGCACTGCCACAGCAACAGCTGCTGAGATCAGACTCTGCTGGGTTCTGGATGTTATGTTGAGCTTATGATCTGATGATCCCATCATGTGGACAAAACTGTGAGAAAATATCACAAACAATCAAAAGGTTCCTGCTTCAATCTCTAGCTACAGCCTTAACTGTGTTTGAGCCCCATAGAGATATATTAGCTAATATAAAATTGAATACGTACAAGAAGTGACATTTTCTGTCACCTCACTGCTGCAACATCTAGAGCTATGGATGGGCAGAGAGGGAGACTGAGGCTGGGCCTCAGATAGGGGTCATGCTTTCATTAAAGAGGCTAATGGCATACAGAGACAAGGAGCTGATATTAGCCACAGGGAAACCTATTAAGAGTGAGCTGCAGACAGTTGTGATGAGGAGCTGATTACAAAATCACTGAAAGGAAAATGACTTGGGAGATAAGTAGGAGTGGAGTTTAGGAGCTTTAAAAAGAAACTGAAGCAGACTAAGCAAAGGCCAGCAGACTGAGAGGAGGCCAGCTTGAGCAGAGGGATGTAAGACAGTGATCCTATATCAGAAGAACAAAACAATATGGGACATGAAATTGTTCTGTTCTGATGTAAAATTGGTTTTCTACTGCAAGTGCAATCTTCAGACATTCCATTTTTGGAGGGCCAATTTTTCAATACTACTTAAAAACCAAGCCAAGATGCTTGCTCTAGACTTGGGTTAACATATGAAACCCATTTCTCAGTAATACTGGATTTATACTTAACTGTATACAGTACTATGCATTTTCTGATAGGTGTACGTCACATTTCTCAAACCATTTTCTAAACCATACTGGGGTTTTTTGTTTTTTCCATTCACATTTTTTTTACATACACATTGCTACATTGATCAACAGGATGCAAACAGACTTAGTAGAAGTGGTGAACATGACTGAGAAGCCAAGGACTCTGGATGCCCATAGCGATTTGTCACAAGATAACCCTCCCCTAAAGCATACCCTGCCTTATCATCTATTTGACTCAAAATAGGACCTACAATCTACAAAATAAAAATCATCCCATGTTGAAAAATTAAGATAATAAAATGATCATGAAAGTGTTCAAAAGCATTTCAGACACTTCTATGCAATCTGACTTCTTATTGCAAGCAGAGGAATCCCCAGTGCTGTTTTTTAGAAAAAAATGTAGGTTGCTTCTGCAGTGGCTTTACTTTTCTGACCCACAAACTACATCCATATTTTACAAACATTATATGTTTCAGCCCTTGATGTTGTTGCACTCAAATATGTCCTAACTGCTTTGTGGATCTGTGTTGTCTAGAAATGTGCCAAAGGTGTGCACCAGAGCCAGAATGAACATATATATTATATATTTTACATAAAAGTGTTTCAACAAAGATATATACATGTATAGATGTAAGTCATTTGTAATCAGTAACATTTTAATAAGTTCAATTCAGTTACAGTGCTGTGCAAAGGTCTTGACCCACCCCTCATTTCTTTACATGTTGCTAGGAAAATGGGAAATAGGTGCAGTGATTTATTGAAACATGTGCAAATATACATGAAAATATAGTATATAACAAAAAAACAGAGTTTATACAATTCTAATAAGCTTGAAAATCAATATTTGGTATGATCACCTTTATTCTTCAACACAGTCTGAACTCTCTTGTCATGATCCCAAATCTGACTTTGGGTTTTTGAACTTTTGAGGTTGAGTTTGTTGTTTGTTGGGTGTTCATAGTTTTGTTTATTGATCTTCATTTATTCTTGAGCATTTTTGGAGCCATTAGTTGTTGATATAATTTAGTCTTTGTTTTAATAAGGTTATTACTTCTCCTCACTCCTTTTCAAACATGTATGTTGAAGTTCTTTCTTTACTTTTGGCGATGAATCTTTTATTTATTTATTTATTTTACATGTTCAAATAAAGTCTTTACAATTAGCAGAGTCAAATTTGTTCCCTTTGTGTTTCCTCTCTCATCCTCCTGTATCAACTCCCTTTTGTTAAATTTATTTAACCCTGTTGAGTTATTTATTCTCACTTCCCGTTTTATTTTGATAGTAATTTGTCTCCTGTGCTTTATGTTTAGTTTAACTTCCCCTCCTATCTCATTGTTTTTGATGATCTTCACCTGTGTCTCATTAGCCTGCTGTGTCCACTTCCCCTAATTACCCCCATGTGTATAAATAGTGCTGTCTTCCCTTCAGTCTTTGTCTCAGTGTCTGTAATCATCCCCTGTATGTTTTTGTACTTCTTTGGCTGTTTGCTGCCTTTTGTTCTGTTCTCTGTCAAGATGACCCCACACTGCTTCAATAATGTTGAGGCCTGGGCTCTGGAGAAGCCAAGCCATGACTGATAGTGTTCCATTGTGTGTTTTTCTACCCAGGTATGCTTTTACTGCATTGGTGGTGTGTTTGGGATCGTTGTCATGCTGAAGAATGAAGCTGTTGCCAATCTGACGTTTTCAGACTGTATTGCATGGCGGATCACAATCTGACAGTACTTTTCTGCATTCATGATTCCATCAATTTTGACAAGATCCCCAATGCCACTGGTTGAAATGCAGCCCCAAACCATGGCAGCGCCTCCACTATGTTTTACAGATGGCTGTAGACACTCACTGTTGTATGTCTCTCCTGACCACCTCTGCATATACTGATGTGATTGATTTAGGAAAAAAAAAATATCAAATTTGGATTCATCATTCCATAAGGCCTGTTTCTACTGAAAAGCTGCCAACATCCAAAGAAAAACTTTGTTAGACCTTCAGAAAGCCTGAAGAACTATTGCTCAAGGTCGCTTTAAAAAAAATTATTTAAAAAGTCTGACTCCTTGAAAGCAAAATCTAAAGAAATGAGGGGTGCTTCAAGTACGGGAGTTCAGGAATGGCAGATTATTTTACAAAAGTTATTTTCCACCCCAGAAAGCACAAGTCCCTATTTCAAAAAATAACTTAACTTTGAAATTAGCCTATATCTTTCTACTTTTGATATGCACTGGTCACGTATGAAACACATTTTGTAAGGTTATAAATAGGAACTCAATGCAGACTGTTTAACAATCATCAAAATGTGATTTTTTTTTTTGTCTGCACCAAAAAAGAAAAAATTAGAATGATAAACAATAATTAGGAACAAACCAAGGCCATTTGATAAATATAATTAACTCAAAACATATTCTGCTCTGTTATTAGCTGTATAATGTTTGAAACCGGTTTTACCTTTGTCTAGTGAACTGAAACTTTTCATTCGGTGATGCAGGTTTGCTGTACAAACCTGCATCACCGAATTAAAAGATGGCTAAGATGCTAATATTTGCTACTTATTTAACACATTGTCTTATACATGAATGCATTAATAATAAATAATTAGATAGTTACAGCACACATAAGTGAAGGCCTTCTGTTGGAACTAAGTTAAACAGCAGTACAGAATCATTACAGTCATTTACCTCAAGATTCATTAACATAATGCCACCTGTTATTTATTTAATTTTTGTTCTTTTTCCTTTCCTTTGGCATCACACAACATACAGCTCTGGAAAAAATTAAGAGACCACTGCAGATTCTTCAGAAATCAGCATCTCTATATATATGACAGTCATTCCAAGTCTCAAGCACACCTGTACCCTAATAAGGTACTGATGAGGTGATCACCTGAACCAAATCTTATTTAACAAGGAACAGTATAAAAACCATTGCTGTGGTCATCACTATCCTCTTGCAATAGGACCAACTGGATGGCAAAAACAGTGCTAGTAGTACATCAAAAGTAACTGGAATTAAAAAAAAAACAAAAAACTACTGACCATGCCAAAAGAAATGAAAAGAAAAGTTTTGTATGAGGAAAAGAAGAGTCCAGTTCTGGCTTTACTGGCAGAAGGATACAGTGAGCGTCGGGTTGCTTCCACCCTTAAAATATCTAAGACGGCGGTTCATAAGAACAAGGTCAAGCAGCAGACATTGGGAACAACAAAGCTACAGTCTGGCAGAGGCTGAAAACGACTCTCCACTGACCAGGATGACCGTCACCTCATTCAAATGTCACTCAGGAACCGTAGGATGACATCAAGTGACCTACAAAAAGAATAGCAAATGGCAGGGGTGAAGTGCACAGCGAGAACGGTTCGAAACAGGCTCCTAGAGGCAGGGCTCAAGTCGTGTAAAGCTAGAAAAAAGCCCTTCATCAATGAGAAGCAAAGAAGAGCCAGGCTGAAGTTTACAAAAGACCATAAGGATTGGACCATAGCAGATTGGAGTAAAGTCATCTTCTCTGATGAGTCTAATTTCCAGCTTTGTCCAACACCTGGTCCTCTAATGGTTAGACGGAGACC
>VUQI01051836.1:0-17524 GCA_015106735.1 Paratilapia polleni | reverse complement strand
TCTCTGATTAATGCTCTCCTTGCCCGGCCTGTCAGTTTAGGTGGACAGCCATGTCTTGGTAGGTTTGCAGTTGTGCCATACTCTTTCCATTTTCGGATGATGGATTGAACAGTGCTCTGTGAGATGTTCAAAGCTTGGGATACGTTTTTATAACCTAAGCCTGGTTTAAACTTCTCCACAACTAAATCCCTGACCTGTCTGGTGTGTTCCTTGGTCTTCATGATGCTGTTTGTTCACTAATGTTCTCTAACAAACCTCTGAGGCCTTCACAGAACAGCTGTATTTATACTGAGATTAAAGTACACACAGGTGAACTCTATTTACTAATTAGGTGACTTCTGAAAGCAGCTGGTTACACTGGATTTTATTTAGGGGTATCAGAGTAAAGGGGGCTGAATACAAATGCACGCCACACTTTTCAGATTTTTGTTTGTAAAAAAACCTTGGAACATCATGTATCATTTTCCTTCCACTTCACAAAATCCCAATAAAATACATTTAAGTCTGTGGTTGTAATGTGACAAAATATGGAAAAGAAGTATGAATACTTTTGCAAGGCATGGTATATGTCCATAGTACTGTGCAAAAGTCTCGAGCAACCCCTGATTTCTTTATATTTTGCTAAAGAAATCGGAAATAGATGCAGCAACTTATTGAAACATGTGCACTGATAGCGTTCCGTTGTCTGTTTTTCTCTCCAGGGTTATGCTTTCATTGCATTGGCAGTGTGTATGGGATATTTGTCATGCTGAAAAGTGAAGCTGTTGCTAATCAGATGCTTTCCAGATGGTATTGCATGGTAGATCAAAATCTGAAGGTACTTTTCTGCGTTCATAATTCCATCAATTTTGATAAGATCTCCAACACCACTGGCTGAAATGCAGCCCCAAACATGACAGAGCCTCCACCGTGTTTTACTGAAGGCTGTAGACACTCACTGTTGTACCTCTCTGCTGACCCCCTCCATACATATTGACAAGCTTTCGAACCAAAAATTTCAAATTTGAATTCATCACTCCATAAGACCTGTTTCCACTGATTTTCAGTCCAGTTCTTGTGTAATCTGGCATACCTCAGCCTTTTCTCCCTGTTTCTCTTCCTTAAGAATGGCTTCTTGACAGCCACCCTTCCACTGAGACCATTTCTGATGAGGTTTCGGTGAACAGTAGATTGATCAGCTAAAGCTCTTCTGTCAGGTCTTTGCTAGATTTTTTTCTTATTTCTTAAGGGCATGACTCTTAGATACTATTCATCTGCTGTAGATAGTTTTTTAGGCCTCCCATTTCTTCTTTTGTTTTCCACTTCTCCAGTTTCCACAAACTTCTTAAGGACACATGCTGCACACCATGCTGAGATATGCCAAGTTTTTGGTTAATGGCTCTTTGGAAATCACCTTGTTGGTGCAAAAATACTCTTTTATGCCTGTTATCGTTGGTATTTTTCATAGATTCAGCTCAAGAAATTGGAACAAATTACATATTTATGTGAATGCTGAAACTGAAGCACAAATGTCTTGGATGGACTGTACCACACAGCATGCCTTGTTATTTGTTAGATACATCCACTAAAATTGCTCCAAAAGGCGAAAACACCACAAACACTGTTGACAGGTCCAGTTCAGTGACTTGAATTAGTGAAGTGAAGCCTAGCAGACAGCGATCGGTTGCAGCTCCCTGTATTGGCACCTGCCAGTTGTTATGAAAAGAAAGATTATAGAGCCCCAAGCCAGGCTATAAACATGTTTTTTTTTATGCTGTTAGGCTGAACATTTTAATGAGGAGTTGGTAATGTGGTGGTAGCTATATGCATGTCTTTTAAATACAGTCTATGGTACATTCACACACAAACCTATGTGCCCTTTGAGCTCAGATTCTTACATTATTTTAAAATCATTCCACATACACACTGAGCCTGCATCACAAGAAATGACACATTGCCCTCTCTGCATGTGAGACATATGCAATGGCAGTAAACAGTGTATAATACGAGTTATGTGCCTCAGCACTGTGGCAGGAGTAAGTGATAAATCACAGAGTATTGTGAAGTGGACACTTCATCAGGCTGTGCATTTTCTGAATATGCCTGCTGTAATTCTGTAGCAATGAGTGCCATTACTTTCTCCTCCTTGTAATTAATGTCACCACAGAAAGAGAGAGTGTGATAGAAGTATAGAGGCAGAAAGACAAAAATAATACAGAGTCAGGAGTGGAAATGAGCAGCCAGCAAGCCTGAGAGGAAGATGTAATTTAGGGTTGGACCAAGTGCCTCGACTGTGAGATAATCGTGATAATACAAGAATTGGGGCTGTCATTTGGGGGATAAGTTAACAGAGTTAATTCCTATAATTCTTTTTTCAGACAGTTTACATGAAAAAGTCTCTGCTATACTTACTGCATCTGAACATAGGATTCACACATTATCAGACCTGTAATTAAAAGTTAAATTATCCAAAGCAGTACTTATTTTAGCAACCATTTATTCTGAACCCAACTGGGGGAAAACGCAGAAGCAATGATTAACACCTACTAAATTTTTGACCACTCAAGGGGAGTAGTGTCACACAGAACAGTGATATAAATTATCATTAACACCATAAAGTTGGTAAGGCCAATGTTACAGGCAAACAGCTGCCTATTAAACATCCAGCCGATACAGAACAAGTTATTTGTGTATTTTAAATAATTCTCTGGAATTTTTTTAAACATGATATTTTACTAAATACATTCACCTATCTACTATTTAATCGATTTTTATTCACTCATTTTGCTCTGCTTTGGTTCCCTTTCTAAGTTTAAGTTTGATTCCAGGGTTGAATAAAACCCTTCTACTGAAGCAACCAAAAAATCCACAAAAGTTATCTCTGGGTTAAAAAAAAAAAAAACAACTTTATTTTTCAGGATATTGATAGACCTCATGGCATTGTGGCCATAACTTAACTTACAAATGTGTGCACACACACACAAAGAAAAGGTGACTGTGGAGTTACCACAACCTTGAGGTTTAGAAACCATATTCATTCAGCAGACTCTCTGTGAGAAATACCAGCAAAGTCTACTTATAAAAAAAGGACAAAAAAGTAAAAAAAAAGAGGAAAAAAACATTAAAGAAGGAGCTACAAATAAAAATGACAACATCAAAACACAGAAAACCTTCTGTGTTTTGATGTTGTCATGGGCTTTAAAGTGCCCATGTGTTAAAGTGAAAAATAGGCTCAACAGCAGTGGTGTGAGCATGAGACACAGTATACATACTGTATATACATTTTAGTTTAGTCCTTCATCTCATCAAATACCTTTCTGCAATCATTATTCCACAATGTGCTAACTCAAAACAGTGCCTTTATTCACAAACACGCAGAACAGACCATAATAAAAATGCAACAATTAATTGAAAATTTTAAAAAATAAAATACCTTGCATCAGCCAGCTGACCAGTTCTCCTATTCAATGTGGCTTATCACCTTGTGCAAAAATAATACACACAGATAATTAATAGAAATGTTGATGTTCAAAATCTTACATTTGAAGCATTCCACAACCTACAACATTAAATGTAAACCATCTGCAAGGCTAATGGCGAGAAGCTTGTCTTACTCCATAATATTTTCCTGTTGCATCACATGTGCAAAAAGATATGCCTTTTTGTGATCTACTTAATGTAAGGCAAGTGATGTTTTGCTCTCATTTTCGAGGTGTTTTTGCCTCGGTCAGCCTTGGAAATGGAAAGCTGACTGAGTGGTTGTGTATATTACAGGCCTCCAGGTGAAAGAGAGAGAAAACGAGAGAGGAGGGAGCAGTAGATGCTGAAAGCAGATGCAGGAAGCAAGACTGTCTGTCTGACAGAGCATAATCAGAAACGAGGATAGGTTTGTCTATTTCTTTAATCAAACTTGAAGTTTTAATGATGAATATCAGCTAAAAAGGTTTTAGACAAAGGAGACTTTCTAAAAAAGGAAAACTTTGTTTCTAACCTTTACTGTAGCAACTGTCTCTTCCTCTCTTTTGGCATGGTGGCAATGAACCGTTAATGGATTTGTCGTGCAGCACATATGGACTTGAAAAGATTAAAGACAGAAGGTAAGAGTTCTCTAATGAACTCAAGAAGAAGAAAACAGTTTGAGAAGTCATAGCTGGTACTATTGAAAGAAAAGATTGATTTGTCCCTTCACTTTTCTATTGGCAATGAAATATAATAAAGACTATAAAGATCTCATTTTATTGTTGCTGAAGGCCACAAACACTGTGAGCCAAGTGTACTTCCACACTTCATAGCTGCAGTACCCGTACGCCCAAATCCATGTTCCATATATCATCCTGAACATACAAGAAAAACTCGATGCATGTCAATGCTCAAAAAGGCTTACTGATGCAATATTGTTCTGTTGGAAAAACACATGGAGCAATTTCTTCACTCGTCGCCCCAAAGCTCAGCAGTGTTTAAAATCCAGCACACCTTTGATCGGCACGCATGATACATTTTCTCACCCCCTCTAAACCGATAGCAACAATGCATACTTAAAAACCTTGGGGAAATGCTACAAATTAAAAGTCGAGTTGGAAAAACACACACATGCACACACTTGCATCCAGCATTACCCTCACGTCATCTTCCCTCTTGCTGAGTTTCTGTTTGCTTTAAACACAAATATCCCTCCAGTCCCTCATGCTGCTTCACACTGTAGCAAGTCAAGGCCCGGTGATCAATGCAACCTTAATTTGAGAGCATGGATTATAATAGAGGCATTAGCGTCCATTGATTAGAGCTCAGAGGGCCAGTTGCAGTATGAACGGAGAGTCGATAGAAACATCACTTACAATGACAAATACTTGCAAACCCCCTCGAAGCCACGGGGGAATTTAAATGTCAAGAACAAGTCTGATGTGAGGGTGATTTGACTGGGCTTTACATTTAGTTTCTCCTAGGTCTCATATTAAACAAAAAATGTTTTTTTTATTTAAAATTATTGATGTCTACACTCTCTTGGATTGCAAACATTGTTTTGATTTTTATCATGGCTGACATATTTTAGATATTTGCATTTGACTAAGGCTGAGTGAAGGTTACAAATGTTAGAAGCATAGTCCTGCGCATTGTACTGTGATCACGTCAAATTGTTTGAAAGTATTAGAAAAAGGGGTAAAGGAAGAGGGTTAAATGTGTTAGATATGAAAAGTAGTGCTGATGAAGACACTAATTGTTAGTGAACTGGAAGACTAGATCTGCAAGGTTAGGAGGAAAATTGCAAATTGATTTGAGTGATTTCACAGAGTATTATAAGCTCTGCTTGTTTTGTGCATTTAAAGATCCACACCAAGCGATTAGGGAAATGAGAGCACATGTTCAATGAAGGTAAAAACACTTCATCTTGGAAATAATGTCTGCATTTATCACTTTTACAAACTGACTTGGTGTTGGCTTCAAAATTTCTTTTTTAGAATAACAGTTAGGTACTTGGGACTGCCCACTGCAGGTATTTGATTGTGGTTGAAAAACATGTTTCGTCTTAGTAACTCTAATAAACATCATGAATTCTCCATTTTGCATGCAAATTTCAAACACTTGCATGCACTATTACATTTGTGTCAGCAAGATAACATGCATTTCTTCCCTGTAATGTCCCATATCCTAACAGAGATAACAGAGAGTCTGGTCAGTAATCGGATTAATGAAACAATCGGGCAATCGGCATTAATTAACCGACTGAGCCTAAGAACGAGTTTTTTGGGGGGAGGAAAAAGGCAAAAACAACAATAAGTAGAGCCAATCGTCTTTATCTGTGAGGACCACATTGCTCATCCACACCCTCTGCAGCCAATCATTCGAACCCTAATTAACTCTCTGGAATTGGCTCTGTGTGTGTGTGTGTTTTGGCCTAAATGTTCCTTCCCACTATTTACAGTGCGAGAGATTATCTTTTTTTTTTTTTTTTGTTGGTTGTTGATAATCCGAGTGTACTGCAGGGCTAGGAAAAGCATGCCAGGGGCAGCAATATTTCCACTCTGCTTGCACTTTTATTGACTGTGCCAGAGTTGATAGAACCTGTCTAACAATCAGTCACAGAGAGGCATCCTCTCCTGCTCTCAGGTTGAAAATCAGCTTGTGTCAAACTACACCTAATCCTTACATTTCAGTGGATAAAACACCTTAAGATGTCCAGGATGCTTACAAGCTAAGAGATGGAAAAGTGTTTGACCATAGAGAGGTGTACTGTCTGTCTCTTTTTCTGCACAGAACCCCAGCTGATCTACTGTATTGTTGTGCTTTCCATTTCTTTGAAGGCAGTATCCTCCTTCCTCCTCCCTCTTCATGCCCCTCTTGTGAAGCATGAAGTAATAGTGGCTCTGTGAAACTGCTGCGCTAGCTCTTTCATCTCCCTGTGGAGCATCTGGTTGGTTTGAGCCATGTAGTTGCGAGTACACACACCCGGGCCCCAGTGTGAAACTTCACCCACTAACACGCAGTGATGGCGTCCTCCAACAGAGCATTTTCGATTTTCACGGCTTATGCTAAATATGGCCCTCTCGTGCAGCTGGAGATAGCTGCTGGAGACAGAGAGAGAGAGAGAGAGATGGAAGAGGTGGAGGGCAGGGTTGCAAAAAGGTGATGAGGGTACATATAGGGCTTAGAGAATGAGGAGCATGACAGAGAGATGGGCTCGGGCAGGTGAAGGGGTGAATCGTGTTGTCATGTTTTGCAGCACCTCAGGGGGAAAGGCTAATTCGAAGCCCAGAGGGGAAGGGGAGGGAGAGCAAATGCAATGAGGCTAATGTGGGGTGATACGGAGGGGGAATGAGCTGAGCAGTAGACTCAGTCAAGCAGGCGAGTTCACTCATTCAGTGTATTCCCACAGAAAGCTAATGTACAAGAGAGGCAGACAGAGTGGGTGGGAGAGAGAATTATAAAAACGAGGGAGGAAAGAAGTAGAGAAATATGAGCTTAGGGCATAAGTAGGAGTGTTACATCATGGAATAGTAAAAGACTGGGTCAGGTGGGAGTTTGTCTCCTCTAGGACTGAATTCAAAATCTCTTTGCTGCCTTTTCAGTGTACAAAAAACAGCCAGCCCAATAACTCAGAGAGCTTATTATCTCACAGTCCTCCACTGCCAGGTCAAACAACAGTCTGCACCTCTAAGCCCCCAGGATGGAGCACTGCCCCCCCCCCCACTGGTGGAACAAACTACACAGTCACCCAGGAGCACTGCCAACTGTGGGCACTTTTAAAATACAGACCTTGAGACCTTTTTGTTTTTAGCCAGTTTTTTAAAATTTATTTTTTATTTTTTATGTTTCATTAGCAAGCGGCTTGCCTCTTCTTGGCTTTGCTTTGAATCTTTGTTCCTGTCGGGGTTTTCCTGCTCCAGCTCAGTGTTGAAAGAAATATCCAGATGCTCCATTACAGTTAAAAGTCCCGCATCGGCAATCATACTCGAAACAGAGTTTTTGGCCACTTGGGCGCAGCATAAACAAGTTGTCAACCCATCTTTTATTTCACTAAACATGTCCACATTTACACATACAGAGCAAAATTAGTATTCATTTGGAATCATGCCTCTGGACACCTTCTTTGCTGTCTTTTAGCTCTGTTTTCAGTTAACTAACTCCTGACAAAAATACCTGGGTTCTTAGATGCCAGATACTCCACTATGTTTGCCGTCTGTCTTTTTGTTGTTTGGTGCTCCAGTACCATACAATATGCTTTTAGAGCTTTTTGGCTCAAAACAGCTGCCTGCTGTGACCAAGAACACAAAGAGCAGTCAGTGTGAACCAAAATAGTGACGCTGTGGACATCTAAACAATGATATGAGATGGCTAAAGCCAAAGAGAGATTTCTAACATCACAATGAGCAACCCATTTAAATTTTCATTTTATACCCCATTTAGGTAAAAGAATATTGATTATCTCTTTCTTTCAATATAAGACATACTCTGCAGAAGCCTTTTATTATTAATAAACTGTAGGAGTCTGAGAAGGTTAATAGGGTAAAAATTTACACAGAAAGTTCTGCAACAAGAATTTGTATGATATACTTTGGAATTTGCCTAATGTTTGTTTTAATGTGAAGTGAGTTTAGCACGTTTGGACTCAAAAGTGTAGCCCTTAGGGCTTAATATGACCACAAATATCTACTGAATATCTACTGAAGCTAGTAGTTAGCCTTTGCCTGATTCATCAGTTTGTTAAAGTGATTGGCATTCTGTCGTTCAGACATTATTCCCTTTTACATTAATGATTCTCACAGCTTTATTTTTACAGAAAGGCAAGCAGAGAGGAAAAAAAGTCTTCCTCCATTGTTTAACAAGACAAATTGGACCAGATTAAAACATACCATTTTGTGGTGCCTTTCATTGTTTTATATATGCACCCTCCTGCAGTTTCTGCACTCCTTCATGGACATCCTGTGAGAATAAAGAGCTTTTAACAAGCTCAGAAACACAGGCCTACATCTTGACTTAAAAAGGTATATTAAATATATTTTCAAAATAAAGGCCTCGGGCACTGTGTAAGATGGTAAACTGTAAATGTCTACAAGGGGATTAAAAACATTAATAAAAAATGAAGGTGGTGTATTAGCAAAACAGCTGGTTAAACTTTGTTTGGTCAACCGAGTGAGTTCTCATAGATGTTATTCTGAAAGTGCTGGTGGAGTCTGCACTGGTTCAACTTGCCTGTTTTATTAAAGCAGACATGGCAGGAACTGATGTCCACTCTCCATCATCAGGGCTGTCTTTGCTAGGGTCCTAAAGGAGTTATTAAAAACGTTTTCACACTATACTTTAACTCCCCTAGATTACACATGTTGGCCAAGGTTTGTAAGACGAAACTTATCTGTTAAGATCATAGATCACAGAAGCTCATTTACTGGCTATTGCTGCAGCAGTTCTCGTGTAACTTTTAAAATTATTCACGGATGGATTCTGCTGCTGTCTGAAAAAAGAACTCAGAAGAAAGACTCCTAAAAACAGCTGGGTCCATCAAACTAAGCTCAGCTATAGTTAACATTTGTCACACTCTTGATTAGATTCATTGTTTATTTTGTTTAGTGCAACAAGGAAAGAGTCTTCAAACTAAACTTCACTTCACCGTAAGTTGTATTTTGTAGACATTTCAAGCTGTAATGAATGTCAAAATTGAGAGAAAACTGACATAAAAGCTGTCAACTGAAAAAATGTGTTATTTTTGGAGAGGTCTGTGTGTGCCCACTCTTGCAGGGGAAGGTCAATTAATCCATTGCACCACTGTACCTTAATTCACAGGCAGACTTTTTCACTCGTTCTATTACTTAAAACTATTCACGGGCTATATTTTCTAAAGTTTAAATATACATATCCAGGGCATTAACAAACTGTTACCTAAATGAAGAAGTTTAGAAAGGTGGAAACAACTGGTAAACCATTTTCAAACAGGAGCTCTGAACAATGTCGGGAGTATCTGATCTTGATTAGCGATGTACACGATTAGTCGACTGGACATTTAAATGTTGCTGTCCTTGCTCGTCAATGCCAGAAATACTAGTCAGTTAAATGTTTTATTCTTATTTTATTAATGTACAACAGCAGTTACCAGTTCAAAGATGTTACAAGACCACCGGCCACTACCCGGGGCTGCAGCCCTCTCTCTCTCTTACTCTCTCTGTGGATGGAAGTTGTAAACAAGCAAATGGGAAAAGGGGAAAGTAAAGAGATGACAGCTGTGCTAACCAGTACTGTTCTGGAGTACTTTGATGTAAAAAAAACGAGCTGTTGTATGTCGGCTTTGTCAGAGTAAACTGAAATATAACCAAGAAACCAAAGCCAGGTGTAACCACATTCTGCTCTGGGATGTGGATGCTAGCATAGAAGAAACCAAGGCTACTCCTGCTAGCGCTGCTAAGGTTAGCCAAACTGTGCAAACTACTCCGACATTGTATGTTTGCAACGTTATACACAATGCAAATTGCCACACAGTTCAGTGACATTTAAAACATGATTTGATTAATGAGGACCGTGATTAACGGTTTTATTTAGCTCCTAAAATACACATGAAATATTTGTTTGGCCAGTGTTTAACTTTGTCCATTTAAAGTGTGCTCAGTTTTAATGTTTTCTGAGGGTTTTCTGTCTTTTAGACTGGTCAACTAGTCTAATGTTTTTTCTCTCTTTTAAACAACTAGCAAATTAGTCACCAGGAACATCCCTAGTCTGGATATTGGACATCAAAGTTGCACTTTCACACATGCAGCACACAACAGAAGATAGTCCATGTCAGACGCATACTCACTACTGAAATATTCCCTTTTGTTTAGGTGAGGGGTGACCTTGCTAGAGCATACTTGTGATGCCCAGCTTTTTCCAGTGAATTATCCAGATAATGACCTACTTCATTTAAACATGGACTTTGTACTAAGGAGCCAGGAGGGTAAAGAACTGTCTGTCTGGTCTGGTTAATTGGTTATTTGCTTTCTTGCATACAGCTCGCTAAGAAAAAGTTCAGGGAGAGAAAAGTTTAGGGCCACAGTGCACGTATGAAACGTGACAAAAAAAATTCAACCAGATGTTTTTGGGGGTTTTTTTACTCACAAACTGGTCTACTTTAATAATTTATGAGTGTGTTTGATTTTATTGTGTATATATTTTATGTAAAATCTTCAGAAAAACAGGCTAAATTAATATATACTGGAGTATAAAGTAGCATATTCAATTGTTACAACCCAGCTTGAAAGAATGCAACAAACAAGGGAGACCATACATAGTCTTAGGATGATCTTCAGTGTTTAAATTAAATAAAGCAAAGAAACCAAACAATAGTATATATGATTGCCAGCAAGTCAGCATGTGTGCAGTGCATGGTAAGTGTGTGCATGCAAGAGCAAAAAGAGAAACTAAGTGCTCAGCTGGCTAGCCAAAGAAGAAAGGAGCAAAGAAGAGCCCTTGAGAGGTTCTGGCAGGGCTGTGCCCTAAGCCCAACCTGCTCAGGTGTGCTGCATCCTTAACTAGTTCAGCTCCGCCCATCAGTTACCTGGAAGAGATGGAAAGACAGCTAACAAGGAGAGCAAGGCCAGCCCTGTTTCAGCCACACAAATAAGTTTACAAATTAGAAGCTATGGCACCATTGCCTACTTGTGAGAAACAGAGTTATGCAAGTGCATTATGAAATAAAACATTATTAATTTAGCCTGCTTGATGTTTGATAATTCATGCTATTCATACATGTACTTTCTGTCTGCATTCAAATTCCTCTGAGTGGCAGACAAGCAAAGTCAAATACTTTATTCACGCTACTGCAGACAAAAGGTTGCTCTGATTCTCCCTCCTCTGTCATATCTGCTCAGCTCTTTTCTCTCTCACTCCATCTGTCTCTCTCTCTCTTCAGTCCGTCTTTTCTGTTTCTCAGGAGAGCTCATTCTTCCCGAGCTTATTTCCCCCGAGCCTCTGCTGATTGTATGATTGCAATCACCCCACGCAGCTGCCATGGTGACAGGTAGAGTGTATTCTTGCTCCGAGCGCAAATTTAACACCACATTTGATGACATAAGCAGAATGAGGTGTATGAGGATGTGTCCCTGTATGTGTGAGTGCCTGTTTGTGAAAGTGAGCCTAATTTATCTAAGTGACTTATACCCATCACAAAAAGCCACCGGTGTCAGAAACGGTGTTATCTGTGCTGTCTGACAGTGTGTTGTGTATATGAGGGTTATTGCATCAGAAAATGAGAAATACCCACAGATACAGTAACGTTATGTCAATTTGTAAGCATCCTCTCCTAAGGGGCACAGGATTTGTCAGTGAATTGAGGTTTTATGAGCGTTGTCTGTCTTTGCATCTTTGTATCTTCTGTCAAACCTCTCTAAGGGGTGGAAGATGCCCTTGCTTGTGTCAGAGAAATCTGTTTTGACAGGCTCAGAGAGATGTTTGATAGTAAGGTGCCTTTTCCCGTCGAAAAAAGGAAATTGGACGGCAGTTTTGGTCTGTGTCATACATGCCTGCCTAACTGGCAGAGTCACTGCAAGCAGAGAAAAAATATTAGAGTGGCAGCTGGTTTGCACTGTGTGACAGTCCTTGAGTAAATTACGGTGAATGCAGGGAGAAATAACACCTGAAAAACCTAATTTCACAGCACATAAAACTGCACATCAAGCAGCTAATTTCCATTCTAAATATATTCTCTCACATTTACCGGCAGAGGCAGAGAAAGACAATGCAATATCACAAACACCTTTATAAGTTTAAGGTCTGATGTCACCAGCTATCCAGTTATTGTCTGGCTTTTATGTCCATGCCACAGCTCTGCTGGGACACACTGCCTTTGTTTAACCCTTCTGCACATCTCCAATGTTAGGGTTGTTACTTGGAAAGAATAATATAGGGTGCCGTTATAGCTCACTGGGTTGAGAGGGTGACCCATATCCCAAAGGGTTACCGCAGACGCCCAGGTTTGAGTCTGCCCTGGGCCATTTCCTGTGTGTCACTCCCTCTGTCACTCTCTCTCCCTTCCTGTGTAGTCTACTGTCGTGTCCAAAAAATAATGGCTAAAATAAATCTTTAAAAACAACGTAATACATTACTACTCCTTACATTACTTTCATGTTACTTTGCAACATTGCCTGGGATGCATTGTCATGTTACACCTTACATATATCCATGTATCAACTCAAGTCACTAATGCAGCCCTTAGTTTGGTTCTATCCTATCTCTCCTTTTGGCTTTCTTTACATATATTTCTGACTTTCCACACCTGCACCTCCCAGTGCTTTTCTGTTTTACATTCACACTCCATTTTTGCCGTCATACTTTGACTTTACTCTGTTAATTTCCTTCCTTTGCCTTTATCTTACTCCCCTCTTTGCCGCCTGATGATACTTTCACTCCTGAGGTTCATACTTCATCTCCTCTTTTCTTTCACTCTACCCTGCAATTTCATTTAATTTCCTTCTCTTTCACTTTAGTCTTTTATTTCAGTTTTTAATACCAATCTAGATATAGAGAGCAGCCATGGAGCATAGCTTCAGCCAGGCAGTGCAGGGAGATGTGCAAATGTCTTCCATCATGAGTAATTTAGTAAATCTATTTGGACAAAAACAGGATATCAAACAGTTATATAGGAAATGATATTAAGGGCTTAACTTGACTGTTTTCATGTTAGTGATTCAAGCTGGAGTAGACAAAATATACACTCACTGGACACTTTATTAAGTATACCTTGCTACTACCAGGTTAGACCCCCTTTTGCCTTCAGAACTGCCTTAATTCTTCATGACACAGATTCAACAAGGTACTGGAAACATTCCTCAGAGATTTTGATCTATATTGACATGATAGCATCACACAGTTGCTGCAGATTTGTTGTCTGCACATCCATGATGTGAATCTCCCGTTCCACCAAAATCCAGAGGTGCTCTGTTGGATTGAGATCTGGTGACTGTGGAGGCCATTTGAGTACAGTGAACTCATTGTCATGTTCAAGAAACCAGTTTGAGATGATTTGAGCTTTGTGATACAGCATGTTATCCTGCTGGAAGCAGCCATCACAAGATGGGTACATTGTGGTCATAAGGAGATGGACATGGTCAGCAACACTACTCAGGTAGGCTATAGTGTTTAAAGGATGCTCAGCTGGTACTAAGGGGCCCAAAGTGTATCAAGAAAATATCCCCCACAGCAATACACCACCACCAGCATCCTGAACTGTTGATACAAGGCAGGCTTTCATGTCATTTACAACAGATTCTGACCCTACCATCTGAATGTCGCAGCAGAAACTGAACTCAATGGACCAGGCAATGTTTTTCCAATCTATTGTTCAATTTTGGCAACCCTGTGTGAATTGTAGCCTCAGTTTCCTGTTCTTAGCTGACAGTGGCACTCAGTGTGGTCTTCTGCTGCTGTAGCCCATCTGTTTCAAGTTCCATGTGTTGTGCATTCAGAGATGCTCTTCTGCATACCTTGATTGCAACGAGTGGTTATTTGAGTTACTGTTGCCTTTCTGTCTGCTCATAGCAGTCTGGCCATTCTCCTCTGAACTCTGGCATCAACAAGGCATTTTCACCCAGAAAATTGCTGCTCACTGGAAATTTTGACCATTCTCTGTAAACCCTAGAGATGTTTGTGTGGGAAAATCCAGTAAATCAGCAGTTTCTGAAATACTGGCACCAACAACAATGCCACGTTCAAAGTCAATTGAATCACCTTTCTGATGCCTCATTTGAACTTCAGCAGGTCATCTCGACCATGTCTACATGCCTAAATGCATTGATTTGCTGCAATTTGACTGGCTGATTGGATGTTTGCATTAACAGCCAGTTGAACAGGTGTACCTAATGAAGTGTAAGTAAATAAATAAATAAATAAAATCCCATTACTGAGTTGAACAGTGACATCCATTATACTCTATGGTTTGAAAGCCACCATGGCTGATTATGTAGTTGAGCAGAGAGTGTATTTTTTACACTGTACCTTGTTCATGCTGAGACAGCTAAGGCTTTGTTTATAAGACAAGCACAGTGCTAAAAAAAGGCTACCACCTCATTCATTCAATTCACCTCATTCAAGTTGTGTTCTGAGCATTTTCAGACCATTATTTCTTGGACTCTACTTGAGTAGCTTTGCATAATTCACAGTTAAAAAAGTATCCTTCTTTATCTTGTACTGGGTCTCGATGGGGCCACTCAGTTTATTCATTATTGTTAGGGTCAGGGTTACAAACTGAATAGACTGTAACCCCACTAAAAATCCAGATTTCTCATTCTTGATTGGAAGTGGCAGTTTCTCAAATGCATCCTTAATGTTTAACCCAGAATCCAAACTGAAGTGTGGCACATAATGGTGGATTTAGTGTTTCAGAAACAGGTTGTAGGGGTCACAAGCGAAGCAAAGTTCAATTATCAATACAAACATTTCAATGATACAATGTTACTAATAGCTTGTGGTTCTGCCTCCTCAACACTGGCCTTGTAACACTGTAACAGCTTTGTCTTTTAGGTTGGGCCTATAAAATTCAGCTTCATACTGGGTTTTGTTGATAAGAGTCCTCTGTGAAATGGACTGAACAAACAGACATGTTTGCTTTTGGCTGTTATTGGTCTGAAAAAAAGAAACCATATCCACTGTTGTTCTGTGCTTGCTTCTTTAGAGAACCCAAATGAATTTAACTTTTCTTTACAACAGGAAAACCATTTTCTTTTTTTGGAGAAATCCTGAGCAAAGCAGTGGAATAATATTTCTGAGACTGAGCAGGTGGGTGGGGCTGCTGATGTATTCTATACCCACTGGCTCCAGATGCTATAGAATACATCTTAATGTCCACATCACAGATAGGCAACTGGCTATAGGGGGCAAGGAGTAACAGTTTTAATGGTATTTTAGCTAAACAGTTTTATTTATTCTAGATTTATGCATGACATAAAATCCTTGGCTGCTGCTGCAATTTCATATTCAACAAATTGTCAGTGGCTGGAAGGAGTAACTTTAAAATGGTGTTTATAATTACATGGGGATGAATCCAATCTCAAAATGTCAAGTGTTGGGAAACCAACAATACACAAGGCTTTGTAATGCCACAAATATGATGATGTCTGATTGACTTGCGGATACTGTTGTAATTTATCCATAGTTGACAGAAGTTTTGTGTTTTTAAGAAGAAAGCACATGCATTCATGAAACATACAAATTTATAAGGCCACCTTTTGAAGAAAAATATGGACTCAAACATCTTAGTTAGCTTTATAACTTCCACCTCCTGCTGTATGGGAAGTGCGTGGCACTCCCTGCAATGTCAGAATCCCTCTGCTTAAATGTTTTGGAAATCAAAATATTTTGAAATATTTCAGCTAACCCGGTACCGAAAGGTTAGCTGATTACACAGGAGAACAACAACAACAAAAAAATGTTTTTGTGATCACACACTTTTCTAAATCAGTTTTTCACGCTGATTTCAGATTTGTTTTCATTTTTTTCCAGTCACATCAATCTTTTGAGTTTTGAGCCATGTTAATTTACAGTGCACTTGCATGTGGTTATTACTAAAACGCAAGCACCAATCAAGTAAATGTTTCAATATCATGAGTGCGAGGTATGAAGGGCCATACAAGCCAAAAGTCATTCTCTCACTCTCATGTACATACATTCTTCTTTCACATGCATATATTGTCATCCTTGCATACATACATTATTTTTTATTAACTCTACGAATTTTTATGCAGACATACATTTATTCTACTTTCAGGTGCATACATTTCTACTCGTATATATACATATATACATACCCTTTACCTTTCAACACATTTATTTTTACTCTTATGTACATATATATATATACACTCCTAATATTATTCATCCTTTGCTCTTACATACATGCATTCTCACACTCACACATATGCATTTTCTAACACAAGAAGTTCCTCCTTAAACAGGAAGTCACTCTTAAAGCAGGAAATATAATACACTTGGAAAACTTACTTAACTTATCCAGACCTGAACCAGAAGAACTATGCAATGAAGCTATTCAGAGTAATCCTGTTTTCTTTACTAGTACCATTTTTAATTTTGGGAGTAAATAGCAATGAAAATGACATTAGAGCTTCTTTTTATTAATGTAGTAGAATGTATTGAACAAATTCAAAGAGAAGCTACAGATTCTTTTGTTCGTCAGAGGCTCTATAGAGAACTTGGTGATCACATTCAAACCTTATCTGGATTTTTGTCCATCTCAAGATTTATTGAAGATACAAGAAATAGAGAAGCAGTGAATACATTACATTCCTTATATGGATGGCTGAACTTTTTATTGACTGCTTATGAAAGCAGACAAAGAACCACATCTGAGAACAGACATGTCTTGCTGCCTCCACCTCTCATGACTGGACATCAAGGTCGACCGCGATACAGCATTTCAGGAGAGCAAATATCTCATTTAGTATCTCTTGGAATAAACTGGCAAAGCATTGCAACATGCTTAGGGGTTAGCTGCTGTACTCTGTACATGCACAGACAGCAGCTTGGCTTTGAGCCACTGACTTACCACAACATTATGAGATGACAACCTGAACAGAGTTGTTGGTGAGATTCTTCAGTCTACCACAAATGCAAGTGAATGATATGTGCATGGGAGCTTGAGGTCACGTGGGCTACGCATCCAAAGGTGGCGTGTAAGACGAAGTCTGCAAGAAATTGACCCTATTGGATGGTCCCTCAGGAGACGCAATGCAATACATTGACGATTGTACAGTGTTCCATTCCCCAGTCAGTTATGGTGAGTAAATTCTAACAGTCAGTAGCCAGATTTAAGCTTATTTTAAAAAAATAAAAAGTATAAGTCCTGATTCCCAGTTTAAAGTCTACAGCAAAACTGATTATCTAAAGCAAAAGAGCTCACTGTTTAATTTACTCTAAGTGGTGCATAACCTTGGCCTTGTTATAGTTTTAACTTATACTTATTTCATGTTTCTATAGGCATATAGATGGAAACCACAAACCTGTGAGATGGAGGATGGTGTTCCATGGCTGTGTGGATGGTTTCACTAGAACCATCATCTACCTTGCTTGTCTAGAC